>JAYRBW010105258.1:0-18964 GCA_036023295.1 Invenusta paracnida
TATCCAGCTATCAGAAAAACATAACTTCAAAGTGATTGAACCTTTGGTTATCGATATACAGTCTAATAAATTCAAAATGGCCGCCACGGACGCCAACAGACGATCAAAAGACACATAGAAGTTGAAGATTTTATTGAATATATTTTGTTGAATATATTATTGACAGATAAATAACATTTTAATATATCATTTTAACATTTACAAAAGCAACATGAGTTAACGTGTTAGAACAATTCAAAATGTCTAGCTAAAGTAGTCCAATTAATAACACTCGCCGTCGCAAGCACATAGTGGGGTGCATTCCAGACTCGCTTTCTTGCATTTGCACTTTTTCGTACAATTCTTCAAACATTTACAAGATATAAGCTCCCTGCATACTTTGGATGCCTCGGGGAGTGTTGACCAGATAGGTTCGTACATGCTACTGGTTTTAATCCAACCCCATTCTTTTGGTGATGGCAATGTTGGTGCAGGAACAAGAGCCTGACCCCAGATATGTCCACCCTGGTATATTGCTCGTCGGACGTGCTGTTTCAGGGCTGCACTTGTCGGCGGGATCAGCTGAACATTGTTCTTCTTTGCAAAGAGTTTGCGGCGGGCTTTGTCGATATCGGTTGCGGTACTCGTTCTGTCGTAGAGCAGAATGACAAACCTCTCGATGGTGTGCATGGCATCTGCATCAACAAAGTCCGGTGCATTGGAAAGGTCAATAAGTGTATCGGTTAACTGAGGTAGCACTGTCCACACTGCCCATGCCGTCTTCTTGCCATGTCCGGCGAAGCAGGAGACCGTGTCACAACCCGTCAAGGCATGGAACATCGGTAATGCCTGTGCTTTTTCAGGGCCCATAGCTCGCGCCATCTCATGTGCTGCCAAAAACCGGAAAGTTTTTCCCGTGCCAAATGACACCCACACTTCGGTTTCTTCATCCAGGGTGCGTGCCAGTGCCACTGCCAGGACAACGACATCAGTATCGACTGTGCGGATGAGGATTTTTTTGTGGCCATTGCGAGCAGCGTGGGCTGCATGCAACATCATGCGGCTGTCGTGGTTACAAGGAGCCAGAGTTGCAGTATCAATGAGCGGCGGCTTGCTCAAGACACCATCTCCCTCAGTAATGACCAGCTCCTGGTCTGTAAGTTGGAAAGTTTCATAAAGAATTCCCGAGAGGAAACTGAACAGTTCTGCCTTGTTCTCGTCGACTCTGAGAAAGCTGGTCCAATTCCCGGGGATAGCCGCATCTCCCGCCACTCGCCTCCGCACTCCCTTCCCGCGTTTGGCTCTTGTTGTACCCTTCAACGAGTCTGCATTGTAGCGGTCCCATACTAAGTCTATTCGCGTAGCTGGGTGGAGTTTTGATAGTATGTACGGCACAAAAACTTCTCGTGCATACTCATTGAAATTTTTTACGGTAGCTGGCTTTAGCATTTGAATGATTACCGCTCCATCTAGCACAATGCAGCTAGTTGGTGGAACCTCAGACTTGGGCTGACTGAGTTCTTCTAAACAAGCGAGAAGATCACTTTTGACACCCAGCCGGATGCCACCGTCATTTAATAGTGCAGGTGGGCAGGCTTGATTTTCGTGTTTAAAAAATTCTTCTAGATTTCCCTCTCTGTTCTGACACCCGATATACAGACGCGAGAACAGGTCTACGTTATTCTTGAGAGATTTCATCTGCTGCTGACACTTTCCCGATGGTTTCGGAGTCGGTTGACCAAAGATTTTCAGCTTGTTTCTGTGGATGACATCACCAATGGGTCTGGTTCTCTCAACCAGACGTTCTCTGACGAAGTTGTTGAACTGCAGCTGACCCACTTTGCGTAAAGAACGGAGGGCATCTACAGCTCCAGGTGGTGCGATTTCTTTGGTGTCGAGTACCAGAAGATCTTCACTCTCCTCTTCAAAAGGATTCCCGAAGACTTCGAACACATTGATCATCGACTGTACATCTTTCATAAAAGTAGTCTGTACACTTGTTATCTGGTCATGATGCCTTGTTTCTTGTGATGTATTTGCTGAGTCAGTTTCGTCGTGGAACTGTTCGATAAGCGTGGCAACCTCTGGTCCTGCCACCATCCACCGTCGTAAAGCACTGGGGTTATCAGTCAGGCCCACTGCAATAGTCAACTGTAATCACTGAAGTCTGACCAGGATTAAGATGTTCTACTGCATTCCTGATTACATCCATGGAATGCTTGATCATAGACACTGTGTGGGCACTCTCCAGGAAGAGTGGGAGCAGTGCAGTGGTACAAATAGCTCGACTTGCTGACATATCCTGTAAGCTTGCGTGATATGCAGCCCATGAAATGTTCGTCACTGGACCATCTTCGTTTAGAGCGATTTGGGTGTTTTTTAGCCACATATACTCTTTTTCAGTATGCTGCTCGAGTCCATTATTTATGCTCAAGGATGTCACACTGGTTGCAGGAACACGGGTGTTCTTGATGCTGTCATCAGATATAACGGATGGGACATCGGTATAGAAGTGAGGCAAGCGGTCAACTGTTTTGAGGTCACTTTCGTTTTTACCTTCAATGATTACGATGCTGCGGTCAGTACCTGCCCCAGGGAAAATAGGATGTTGAATGAGAGAAATAGCTATCCCATGAAATGACTGGTGTGATGTAGTGGAACTTAGGTTGTGATCGATATTGTCTACCGCGGCAGTCGTGAAAACACTGCCTCTCATCTTGGGAGGGCAGACTACTTGTTCCTGGTGGTAGAGGCGGCAGGCACTGTTACCCAACTGTGTGGAAAGGGACAACACTCGATCATAGGAAATAGAAAGCCCCATATGTGCCAGCCTATCAACTAGCTTCCTCTTGCGCGTGTGTGCATGTAGCATTAGACCAATGTAGGTTGGAACTGGTGTCTCTTGCGTAGTGGCATGTCTGACTGGGCGAGGTGTACTACTTGTGGTTGCCTTTCGATGCATAACACTGTTGAACTTGAGAAGTTGTGCGATGCTAAGTGCCGCTGGTGTTGGGATTTCACTTTGGTGCTTGATACTCGGACCTTCCAAGATCATAGTGACCAAGGCAAGCAGCATGGGGGGTACGGAGTTTTTCTGACATCCTGTAGGAAACCCATTAAACACTTTATCATCTCCAATAATGTGGCGTCTCACAATTTGGGCAGCACGAGCCAGGTGTACAGCATCAAGATCTCTGTCCAGTTCACAAGCCTTAGAAAGGGCATCCCCGAGGTTGTCATTCCATGCCAGAAGGACATCGCGCCCGTGGTGATGTGCAGACATATTAGGAAAGTGAGCAAGCAGTCTTTGCTTAAGACGGGTCGTGTGCACCCTGCCTTCAAGCTTGACTCCCATTTGTTCCATCCTTGACTTGTATAACTGCGCCAGGTCAGAAAGTTTGAAAACCGGAGACGTCTCGTTATCCATGTTAGATTCTTCAATAAACACTACTAGCTCTGCGAAAGCAAGTCCTGCCATTGCGTGTTCTGTATCTTCACTCGCCGTCTCCTTTTTCCGTGCACGATTATACAAGTTCGAGAGACAATTTCGGTGATACTTAGCTTCTTGTGCAACCATGTCTCCAGCGTTCAGTTGCGTAAGGAGATCCATGTCTTCCAGAATAAGTGCACACGACCTGACACGCGAGTCCAGTTGGAATGTCGCAGCTTCATGAAGACCAGCACTACCAGGAGCTTCTCCACAGAAGAAACATTTCACTTCTTGTTTCGTCTCAGTATTTGATGGTCGTGTTCGCACGCGGTCAACTACTTCCTCGTTTTTGTTGTCACCTATTTTTATGTGCTTATTCTCAGCTCTGTCTAACATAGTTTTATTATACATCAGCCGGCAGGTCTTGTGATATTGTGCTTTTTTGGCAATCAAAGCTGCTTCAACGCCACTGCCTTCATCTATTCGGCTCAACAGAAAAAAATTAGGGAGCAATCCAAGTTCATTGAATCTTATTAGTTGTCCAGCGAGAATTTTGTAGCTGCTGCCGTTGTCTAGACGCGTATTGTGGGATGGACATGTCAGTGACTCTGGCTTTGGTTCTTGGCATATAAAGCATAATGACCAATCTGTTTCTGTTGCTGGTTTAGCAGAGGTAAAAAGAGCTACTTCTGCTCCATGAGACTCTACGAGTTTGAAGACCTTCGTCATTGCTCTGTAAGTAGAAATTGAAAGGAATTAGTGAAAATAATTATTTTGTCAACCAAAACATATATTTTGTATAGTACTCATGTATTAATATATTATAGTAGTTATTTTAAATAGTCTAGTTTAAACTACATTCTTCAGCTGACTTTATTTATTTCACAAAAAATAAACGTTTTTTTTAATGTACCTATTTCATTTTTTTAATTATAAAAATACGTTTGCCTATGGATAAATTTGTCACGTGGATTATGGATGATCCCTTTGAGAATTTATTTGTTCTTTTATTGTAGTATAGCAATAACTTACATGAAATAATTCAGTTGAAATTGTAGAAGAGCTGAATCCGAAATACGAGGGGCATAAATCCGATCATCAGTGGTGTAAGCTGTTGCCTTGGCTTATAAACTAAATGGAGCTTGGTGGTATGATTTACACGCTAACAGAAACAAATAATAATCAATATTTCATTATACACACACCACACAGAAAGATCAATGCATATGACGTATTGTTCGTCAGTGATTGGTCAACTAGATATAGGTACCTAATTGGAATGAAAAAATAGTTTATTGCAAACACAGAGCTATAAATAGTTATACTTCTAGGATTGCAAACGAAGAGTTCCTATGCTTGTGGCTTAAATAAAGGTAAAACATGTAATTTGTCTTATCGAATAACTTTTTTATTATTTAAGCTATACTCCTATAAGTTACATATTATTGTAGGTGTGATTCTGACGTAAATTAATCTGGCTTTACTTTTCATATCGGTGTTATATTTCATGTAAATTTTCCAGTGTGAAAGTCACTAATTTATACTGTTTTAGATACTGTTTTATACTGTTTTGAATTTATTAGACTGTATATCGATAACCAAAGGTTCAATCACTTTGAAGTTATGTTTTTCTGATAGCTGGATACCATGTTTCTATCTGTCAATAATACATTTTTATGCTTAAAAATGCATAGTTTAGGAGATATCGGGACACGAATATCTCAAATGGCGGCCATTTTGAAAAATGGCCGCCATGGGCGCCAGGGGGTAGTTCGGCGTTGCCTCCACATCTTAATTTGTTCCTCATATATTGGTCTACCTCTGTGCCAAATTTGGTGCTTTTGTCAAAAAATGCACAATAGGTTACCTTAGCCGCCCCACTATAAGGAACCATCGAATACAAAAGTGTGCTTTTAACGAACTTTTCTAAACATTTATTTAAAATATATAGCTGTACATTTAATATGTCTCAAATTTACATACATGTCTAGTAGTTATACATTTATTAATCCAGGAGGAATTGTCCACATGTAGCTTTAGTGATTATGTCATTCTTTTGTTTTGTCAAAATTTATGATTCTGTAGATTTTCCGATCCCATATTTGTCAGCAAGCACTTCAATTTTGATGGATGGATCTTTTTCTTTGATTAAGGCATGTTTGTCTGACAAAGTAAGAACCTTTCGCTTCGACATTACGATGGTGAATGAAATAAATTGTATAACAAGACAGCAGCAATGAAAATTCCTATTAATTTATTGCACGTAGCAAGCCAATCATAATTGAGCAGTGTATGCAGCTGATACGCAGTCAAGTATGTACTAACTTTTCACTCTCTATATTTCTGGCACGTAGCCAGGTATAGTCAGTAGTCAATAGGATGAAGAATATAGAAAGAGATAAAATCAATACCTAAACGTATTAATTATATGTATTTAGCTACTAAACAGAAAAAGCTACATTTATAATGATTAGTCAAAGTTGTTATCGAGGTTTTTAATTTACACATTCTATCTAGTAATCAATCTTTGTATACAACTAGATTTTTAAGTTTGTGCGCTTATAACGAAATGCATATATAACGAACATTTTTCCAGTTCCCCTGCCAGTTCGTTATATGCGCACACTACTGTACTGCTAAATTATTTTGAACAACACCAATTTATAATTATGTCAGCAATAGCCTGTCTAAAAAATATCTTCACATAATTTAGTATATCAATTATTATTATCATTGTAGTGTATATATCAACAAACTTAAAAGAATGAAAATAATTGTTATGGAACATAAAAATATATTTTAAAATTGTAGAAATATATCTAAACATATACAAATAATAAAGTACTGATATACTTTGATGGTATTGGAATGTTTATATAATATTGTAATGATCAAAACAAACCTATTATAATAATTATACATAATATAGACATGTAGTCATACTTATTATATGAAAATAACACATATTATAATGATAATATATCTCAATAAATTACTGAATATTACATGTTTAATCTTTCTTTTGTAGTATGTATATCTGAAGTGTACCAGTATCAGTTATTGGCAGGTACCAAAACGTCTAAACTGAACCACCAAAGTGTACTATTGCATGATAAACATTCTTTTTAAGGTCTTTTAATGTTGCTGTAATTATTGTCATGTACATATATAAAAAAAAAATTATACAGTGTAGAAGAAAATAGATAAAGACCTTTAAAAAATATTTTAAAAACAAGTGTAAAACATATATAAATGGAACCCTAAAAATTCAGATGTTATTATATGTACCTATATGTGCAGGGCTAAGAAATGGAAAGCTATGCTAGGTCGTTTTATAAGAAATCACCTAATGGTTCAATAGTCAATGCTATAAATTTAGTTAATGTTTTTATAAAATACTCATTTTACTATTTAAATACAATTTTCAAGTATTTTCAAAATAAGCAATTTTTGTTCATAGAACTTTTCCTATCTGGTCGATTTGTACTGTATGGCTTATAAAATTGACAACAATGTATGTAGAAAGTTCAAAATTTTAAAAAGAATATACATATTTTTTCCTCTACTTTCTAAATATATATTACATCTTATTTTCAGACAAGTTTAAAAATTGTCAAATTAATAACTTTAAAAATTTCAAAACAATTAACCCTATTGCAGACTTCCTCTAAAAACACAAATGTTGGCAGTTCATTGGTTAAATTCCCCAAAAACCTCGTCTTTGTGTTCTTGCAGGTAACCTTTGGTTCGAGGGTTAGAAACAATTCTGATAATCTAGTCTTTACAGTAAAAATCATACAGATTTCATTATCTATGAATTGTGGAAATCAACCTTAATCAATTTTGATGCTGAAGTTAAAGTTAACTTTTATGCATCATTGATGATTTTGGACAAAAGCATCCACATTAACTGATACAATGAATCATACAAGTATAGAGCAAGAGGAGCTGAGAATTGAGTTAAGGCACCATGTTTAAGATGTGCAATAAAAATTTCAATTTGACCAGCAAAAATGGATTATTTAACGCTGTTGTAAGAGCTTTAAAGGATTCTGCTTTTGTTTTAGGTTTTATCTCAGTGATGAATTTCCTTAAATGAGGTATCACACACTTAAAAAACTGTATGACAGAAGAATTCTCAAGCCAATGTCATGATGACTGCAGAACTTCAGTGCGAAAATGATCATAATAATAGTTTATAGGTCATCGCTACTTACTGGAGTATCTTTAAAGAGAGTATAAGTTGATTTTAATGCCTTATTTATGTTGTACTTAGTTGATGTATGAGCAGTTTGGTAAGCTTCGTGGATAACATGTAATCCACAAGTTCCTATATCTAGCAATTTTGGAGAATATTCTTCAGATTCCAACTCATTTTCAAGATTCTTCATAAAAAGATAATTCACATCTGGGCCATCTAGTGATACTAGCTATAGTCATTCTATTTTCAGATTAGATAATGCTTGCTTAAAGTGAGTTAAAAGATTGGTACATTGTGGGGTGTCCCAAAAATTGTGAAGTAAAGTAGTGAATTTCTACTTTGTTCAATTTAAAAAAATCTATTTGGCCATGCTGACTAACAGTGTTTAATGCTTCATCTATGCATACAACTAAATCAAAAGAAGAAAGTAAGTCTTTTAATAGCATATCTTTAAATAATATGAAAGGCCATAGGTGATGACATAGGCAGCCTTTAATGGACAAAGTTTTGTATCTGGGCAATTTCACAATCTATCCCGAAATATAGCCTCAAAAAGTTATACACTGTTTTTACAGTTGCTATATGAAAAAGCATTTGCATTCATGCTCAATACCCACCAAATCTCTGCATCAGTTACATCATCTTCAACAATGAAGATACTTAAAGCACCAGTAGAAACATGTATGGTTTGTTGATTTTCTTGAACAGAAAGAACTTGGTCTGTCGTGAGTATTATATGACTTGCTAGAGTAGGGGTTTTTTGCTTGGATATTGAAGCATTTTGAGGAGTAGAAGTTAAAAATTATTAAATCCTAATTTTATAAACTTACATATTAAGCTTGTGTAACAAACAAGGGACTGTCTACTATCCATTGCTCAGCTGAATTGGTTTTGTCTTGCAAGCTTTGCATTGAGAACAGTATAAGTCTCCATACTCTTTTACCAGTAGAAAATCTGGATTTATTTCTGAGTCTAACAGAGTTGCATCAAAAGTTGTCTATGTCTCCTTGCCTAAAACAAAACAATTATTAAATTCATAAATAATCTAGAATTTTTGAAATTAAAAACCAGATACAATTATATTAGCAGTAATATTTTTTCATCATTTGTTACATAACAAACAACCAAATGGATACTAAAATATGAAATATAATGTAAACATTTAGTGATGAATGTGTGTACATATAAAATTAAAAGATTAGGTACACATTTCTTTACAATCTTAATTAATAAGCAAACAATAATTACACATCATCTTATTGTTTAAAAATAATAACTAATTCAAGAGTGAAATTATTTGCAATTTAATATCCAAAAAGTATGTAGTGATAAATGTATGTACATATATATTTAAAAGATCATTAATGTCTTAGCTGTCTTAATTAATAAGCAAACAAAATTGATTTTACATCAGCTTATAGTTTAGAAATAAGAAATAACTCAAGAGTAAAATAATCTGCAATTTAAAATCAGAAAGTATAATGTTTAATAAAGTATTTAAGTCAAAAGGAAATCATTTCTGCAAATTAATACAGATTAGTAGTTTGTATGGTCAAATCAACATGTACACAAAGTTTCAAAGTATTAGATCAAATTTTTTTGAAAATTTCAATGACCAAAAAATGAAAGATAATGTATTAATTAATGTACAATATAATTTGTGAATGTGTATCATCTATAGATCAGTCAAAACTGTATAATATAGCCCTATAGCATATAATATAATAGTATTGGAATATATAGATCATGGAAATATTGTGATTCAAGGTATAGATTAAAAATATTATATATTCAAATTCAATCAAATTTCAAAGAAAACAGAATATATAATTAAGTCAAAAGATAACTTAATTTAAAATAACATTGTTGGTTTTGTTTCTGCACATGGCACATTCTAATTTTCTACATACATTGACTATCAAGGTTCTGTGCAGTTGTTCCATGCAAAGCTAGATTTAATATTGCTATCAGCAGTACTGTGGGGAATATCTTTTCGATTGCCTTTTTTACCAAATCTTGGGCATGTAAAACTGAAAATGTGTAAGTATAAAAATGCATGCACAATGCATGAAAACTGTAAATATGTATGAAAATGTGTGCACAATGTGTGAAAATGTTTTCAAAATTGAAAATATATGACAATATGTGCATTATACATTGCCCTACAGTTGATGCAAGCAAAAATCCTATTATAATGTTGTGGGTGCAGCTACTATACAAAATAACATGATGTAAGGTATGGCCAATATGTCCAACATGATTGAAACAAGTTCCATAAATGAGTACATCATCAAATCTTGCCAGTTCTTCAAATGATGCCACACTTCGTCACTTCTGGTATTGATAAATACTAAATACAAACCTCTTTTAAGATGGAAAATTATGCAGGAAATTGTAATATGATGTATAAAATATTATGGGACAGCTAGTAATCTCTTAGTCATCTCTTGTAATGTGACATATAAAATGATGCATCATATTACTAGATTTCTGATTTTATTTCTAACACATTATTGGTCAATTGGTACTTTGATATATATTAATTTGGTATTTATTTATTTTCTTCTATAAAACAAACAATTTTTTCTGATATCTATAAGCTTTATACTTGTTACAGCATTATTATAGAGCTTTGTACCCAATTTGAGTTTTAAGAGGCTTTAACAGTTTAATAGAGCTTTAATGTATGATTACAGTAGATGCCACTTATTCAGCCCATGGTTAACAAGCCCAGCCGCTAATTGTGCCCATTTTTCCCAGTCCGGAATTGTCTCATTAGTTTGCATATTAAAATAAGCCATTTATTAAGCCCACTCCACTGCTTATTAAGCCCAGCAAACAATCTCTAATTTATACATACCAGACAGCATAGCAAAATTACAAGAGAAGACAGTCTAAATCGATGAAACTGTGATTCACTGTTAAATAAAGTTTTATTGGCATATGTATCTGCACACACAGACAACACAGTTTCTCTCTCTTTCTTGTAAGTCACTGTAATTGTGTACAAATGTTAAAATGACTGAGGATGGAATGGGATCGCACAAAATATGTACATATACACACATACTTTTTATATTAATTATACATATACTCTCAAATTTGATTTAAAATGTTTATTTTGGTTAATAAGCCCAGCCACTTATTAAGCCCAAACTGGTGTGGCCCACCCTGGGATTAATAAGCAGCATCTACTGTACTTGTTTACAATGTTTAATTATGAAAATCATAGAGTGATAATAACTGAATAAATATTTTTTGTTGGAAATCAGCAATGCATTTATTATTCTTAAGCGGTGAGTGATCATTGAAACATCAAAACTGAAGAATCAATAATTTGTCAGAAGTATAATTATTATATCTGATTTGACCATATAGATATTTGTTTCAATATTTCAGTACTGATATATTTATTTTAATATTCTAATATTCAAATAATACTAACTGATATCAATGGACTTGACATCTTCCAGTTATAGTTAAAATTAAGGCAAATATTTGTAAACTTTACTGCCTGCTAGTTTAGTTCAGTGTAAAAAATTTAATAATTTCCAAGCAGCATTGATTCAGTATTTGTATGTGAATTATAGTTATATTATATACTTAGTATACCTAGTTACATACATTAGAGTTATACACTCTATGATCTTATTTATATCTATCTTGATAGGTAAAACCCTTAAATTAATATAATTACCCTTAATATAATAACAATTAATAAACATTAAACAGCATACTTAATAAAAAACAGTCTGAGGTATATAATGCACTATTTTATAATTGTCAGAAAATGTAAATACTTTAAAATAATTGTAAACAATAAGTCTTGAAAATAATTAACAATAAATATTGTATACTAATTAATTTATAGATACCATATTTATATAGATCTTATTGAAATAGAATGATTTTCTGTAGATAAAATTTATGTGATGCATATGAAATGAATATGAGTTGATTATAACTATAATTTACTGATATTAAATTGATAATAATATCCTCATAATACTAAGTCCTCAGGCATCAACAACATCTCAGATGAAATCTTAATAGCTTCAGGAGATATAGGAACCACTCTGTTTATAGAAACTGTGCATCAACATTTTGAATACCAAAAAATGGCCTATGAACTGGTGCAAAGGAATTTTCAAATCCATTCCTGAAAAAGGCAATTTGAAAGAATGTGCCAACTACAGAACTATCAACCTAATTGTTCATGCAAGCAAGATACTGCTCAAGATCATAGTATCAAGACTTCAAAAAAACTACTGATTAATGATCTCATGACTCAACTTGGAAGGACTTAGCACATGAGCAAAAAGAAAAGATTGCTGTTGAACATCAAAAAGACAAAGATCATGGTACTGGATATTAATAGAGATGATTTCACTGGATTCTATCTAGAGGGACAACAACAACTGGAGGAAGTAGAAGACTTCATATTCTTAGGATCCATGCTTAACACTAAGGCAAGCAATATGCAGGAGGTGAAAAGAATAACAATCACAAGAACAACTGCAAAAAATGAAAATGATCTTGAAGAGTCTCTTTTTTTATCTCATCAATAATATATATTTTCAAGAATAACAGATTAAATGATAAGTAATTCACTATATGCCTTATTGGTCATTAAAATTAAAAGATGGCAAATTAATGATGTTAATAACTAACAATTTTTGCAATGAAATTATTAGGATTGATCTAGAAATTCATTAATGAAAACATTTATTAAATTAGTTGAATTAAATTTGACATAAAATAAAAACAGATATAAAATTAGGTACAAGATACATAGACAGGGTGTCCATAGTATTCCTTTAAAAAAATTCAAGTATATTGAAGAAAATAAATAAGACATAAAAAATATATATATATAATTAAATTTATATATCGTAAAGGATAGTGAGATGCTTGATAATTGTGGTGTGGTTGTGGCCACAAGCAGCCACCAGCTTTTAGTAGTGTACAGGGGTTATTTGTAAATTACATTTATTTTTTGCAAAAAATTAATTTGCAGCCAAGAACTCCACAATTGCCAAATATTCCAGTATATTATTATTATTATACAAATATTTATAATATATGGTGCACTTTTAGTTTTACTGAAATAAATTTATTTCAAATATCTATATAATAATATATGTATATAAAAAACAAAATTGCATACCAGTCCCAAGACTGAGTAGGGTTATCACCATGTAAAACAATACAAACAGAAAAATCAACTAGATTTTATAATAAATAAGTGGTTTCAATATACACATGCCTGTTTAATAAAAATTGCATCACATATGATATAAATTTATATACACACAAAATTCTTTGCAAAAAGATGAACATGTAAAGGTGGTCGCATTTTATTGAGCCAACATGTATATTATAATTAAAAACAAAGAAGATGCTATAATAACATGATCTCTATTTGTTAATACATATTAATTTATATTTTATATATTGTGTTATATATTTGTGCGAAGCACAACATTTTTTAAAGTTTATTTATGGCTAAAGTTATTTTACCAAATTTTTTTTTTAAATTCTAATTTTGACAAAATTCAAGTATTTTAAAGTATATTTTGGCTAAATAAAGCATATTCAAGTATATACTTGAATTTAAAGTATCTATGGACACCCTGTATAGATTATTTAGTCTAAAAAAAGAATCATAAACACATTTGCATTGAAACTTTAAGCCAGTGCCATAACCAGGATTTTTAAAGGGTGGAGGCATCATTTGAAAAGGGCACCATTTTGTTTTGTATTTTTTAAATACCATGTGCAGTGTTTTCAAATTATACAAAATAATTCTGAAGGTGGGGCATTGGAGGCACGTGCCTCAAATGCCTCATGCTAGTTATGGCACTGTAAGCATGAAAGTTTCATGATCATCCATCCTTATAATCTATTAATGACAAATATCAATTGTCATTTAAAAAATATGTCATTAGCACAGGATAAACAGCAGAAAAATTGTGACAATTTCAATGAAATTGTGAAAAATTGGCACATCTGGCATTTATATAAAGGTAGTAGCTGCACTTGCAATAATTATATAAAGCTTTTACAAGCATGACCATACTTATATTTAAGATATCAAAATGACTTTATAATTTTTGCTCATTTAGGCTGTGTTAAAATTAAGTGTGTATTTATAATGGTGTAAGAGAGAAATTTCCATGCAGATATTGCTTTTATTATAACAATATTATGTACAATTACTATATACTCATAGTAGTTAAATACATTGAACACAAAAGACACCATATAGTTATTTAGGCACATAATCACCTTTATTATTCAAGATTTTTTGGAAGGCTGAGTTTAACTATAAGTTGGTCAATGCCTGTTTTATAGCTAAGAATACAGGCATTTAAAAAAAATAATTTCATTATGATTTTAGAATACACACATTATACAGTCTAGTACAGTTGAAGAGAATAAATAGATATTTCAATAACTAGATTTTAATGTGTGTATATCCATGAATCAGTGCAACAATTCATATTTAATCAAATGATTTCAATAACTGATAATTTAAGTTAAATTTAAAAAATAATCAACAAGAAATAGATTTGTAAACTTCATACACAACTATGAGTCTGAAAATAAAATATTAAACCCCACAAACTCCTATCACCCCCACCCCTTCCCCATCTATTATTAATAGTATTAGTAATAGTATTAACATATTATTACATATTTAGACTGATAGTGATCTCAAAAACCATTAAATTATCTTCAGCATTTTGGGAGAGTTATCATGCATTCTAAAATAAAGGATTTTACAACTATTTGTCAGCCAGATTTTTGTAACCCCAACAATTTGTCACCACCATTCCATATATACATATATATCACTGTGACATTGCATCACAACCATATATATTTATATTGGAAATGAAGTATAATATATAATCAGTGGCAGTGGCATTACATAGGGGGCAAGTTTTTTTAGCATGGCCTTTATGGACAAGATCTTGCACATGACAGACCTCCAATTTTCGTATGATTGCATGACTGCCATTAAAAATTTGATGCTCATGTGACCACATGACACAACTGCAAACAAGATCTTCTGGCATGCTGTAGGCATGCCAGAGTGGCTTGTTGGATGTGCACTTAAGGCACAAGGAAAAAGGGGGTCTGGGAAATCTCAATGAAAAATAACTGCAATAACAGATAAGGAGACATTCATTTTACCTTCGCAAAACTGAACTCAAAGACTATTCAAGTGTAATAAATGGATGTAACGTTCCAGTAGAGTAGAGTCGTAATTATCCCGTGCTGGAAATGCATTATAATCCCGCAGTCATCTCCAGCCAATCAGAGCCTTACTAACCTTCCCGCTTCAGCTGACAAAAATCTCCCATTCACAACTAAGCTACTACGCTCGCAATAAGACGTATATTAGGGCTCATCAATAAAAACTGAGCAATTGCTTATAGCTTGAGCTTGAGCTGTAAGACGACGCTCACTTTCGTAACAATAAAAATTTACTCAAGGTTATGAGCAATTGCTCAGGTATTAAAATAAATAGTCCATTAAAACAAATATGTAAATTAATAAATTCTTTTTACGCTTAATTTAACTCAAGGTCATGTAAAGTGATTGTGAATTTAACAAAAAAAATAATTGATTAAAACAAATAAAATATGTTAACGTTTATATTTAAAATAATATATATATAATTATTGGTCTTATAAGCCCGTCAATAAATTAATGTTTAACACAGTTATTTTTATTTTCATATTTTTTTAAAGCGATTATAAATACTCTAAGCAATTAACTAAATATTTCGCGTTAAATAATAAACAAATAATCATTGATTTAATTGATTTTTGTTTAAATGAATTAATTTAAACAAATAAAGTTAAAAATATATAGCTGAGATTGTAATTTTCTAGCTCACAATTTTAGCGCATCAGCTTACTTTTATTGATACGAAGCTACCTTTTGCTCAAGCTCAAGCTCAGTCTCACATTTTTTATTCTTACGAATCTGAGCAATTGCTTAACTTTTACTAGCTCAAGCTCAAGCTCAGTTTTTATTGATAAGCCCTACTTAATAAAATAATTTTTTTTAAATTGATATGATTAATTTTAAATATTTTTTAAATGTCTAAAGTTCAAGTCTAAAATAGACTTAAATTAAATATTACTAACAATAAAAATAAAGCCACAATATAAGTTAACGTTTATTTTATTTATGATAAGGGATGTGTGAGATTTTGGCAAACTAAGATTTATATATTGAAATAAATAGTTTTCTTAAAGTCTGTTCATTAACGGGTTAGAATTAATCTATTTAATTGGCCTGCGTATACACCCTTACTTTCAATTCTGAAAATATAATTGAAAAATAAACCGCTTTGAAAGTACAACTCCGATATTCTTAATTAATAATTGAACAGGCTTCTATATATTCTTTTTGTTTTAAGTAATAGAACAACAAGAATGGAACCCAAAAATATTAGCAAGCGTATACAACTTATTTTGCGGGATGCTTATGATATCATTACAGTTACATTTAAATAGTCTCAATACCGTATTTACAAAAAAAAAAAAAATGTTATATATAAATCTTTTAAGTAGTTTATAAATGATATAGGCACTCAGTCTTTAAAATAGTGGAAACATCTAAATACCTCCTGTCATGAGTTGGTTATCCCGTTAGATGTGTTCATATTTTTGAACTTGTGGAAAGCCGCCTAAAATCAAAGATGGATACCATGTTTCCCCAAGCTTATACGCCTCCAACTCATTTCTTTACACAGTTTCAAGGGTCACAAGAATTAGGTATGCTTATAATATACTAAACTTATAATTTTTATAATATATAGTATATACATGTTTGATTTGATATGATGAACAATATAAACATATGAAATGATTCATTCATAAAAATAATATATTTTGAAATCAAACAACAATGCTCAATAGGTTATATGGTTTCATTGTACTCTAGTTCAATTAACATGCACAACATAGTATATCTGAAAAATGTCCTAGATAATCAAGCACAGTCCCAGATTTTGTGCTTGGGCTAGAATTGGATGTCCTTGGGCTTGGCTTAATTTTGATTTTTTTGTCCATTTTATTTTTATCATCAAAAATTGTATTACAAAGTTTTTGCTCTCTGCAGCTAAATTTTAGTATTATATTATTATATTAATATAATTCATTGCATTTTTACTACACAACTTTCAATTTGCATCAAATCATCACCTTTTAATATATTACTAGTTACAATTTGTATACCTACTGTCTATAAGTATAATTGTCTATAAAAATCCAGTGATCCATTGGCATTGTTGATATTTTCATATATATATATAGTATCATTATAATGTGTCATAGTATTAGTCATAATTAACAGAACATGTCTGGCATAAGCTAAAAACAGAAATACTTTGATGGGACATACCCATTTCACATTTGTATAGCTTTCATTACATGCATGAATATGCTAGGAATTATCTCAATTTCTTATAACAACAAGATTCTGAACAAATTTTATATATTAAACCCTTGACATAGACTATATAATAGGACAAATTTTTTCACTATCTATTAAAAAGTAATTTAAATATATTAAAAGTAACTGATAGATGCTAAAATGGCATTAAAATATTGTCCTAACAATTATAGACTATTAAAAAAGTCCCGCTAGATATCACAAATACAAAACTTTATATTTTTATTTAAAAGATTATTTATTATAAAAATGCCCTGATAGAAACATAATCATCAGCACAAAACAGGGACCTTAGCTACCTACAAAAAAATAGTAGCCAAGCCTTATGTTTTTTTTTCAACAGAAAATAATTGGTGTTTAATAAACTATTATATACCCTTTGATTATGTTTTCAGCTTTCTTTATTGAACCTTAAATAATCAAACAACTATTTACTCTGTATCTCTATTTTTAGATAGAATACTGTACCAGGGCTCAAAACAAACTTTCTGAAGCACTTGCCCTTAGGGCGAGGGCTTCAGACTTTCTACTTGCCCATAAAGTAACTTAAGAAAAACTAAGTGATGACTATTATTGCACCTAGATATATATACACAATAGACACACGGGTTAAGGATGGTTCACATTACTTTGGAACAGGTATGGGTACATGATTGAGCATGCAGAAACAGCTCTCACAAAACAATTTTAACTTTCTACGCTGACGTTTCACTTGGCATATTTTGATGTATTTTTGCAACCTCATGAATTAGGCAAATGCAGACAGACAGGTAGATGTGTCTCCACTCCCTCTGCGCTATTGACCTCACCCTCAAGTTGGCAAGCGTATCAAATGTGAATTGGGCTTTAGTGTTGCTGCAGCTGTGTAGGTACTTAGCAGTTATAATAGCTCTGTACTCATTTAAGGAAATATTGAAGTTTCTTATCCTATCTCTTTTTACAATACGCATTGTACACTACAACATGTGGTTTAGTTATATTGTGTGGATGAGTGTATAGTATACTTTACTTAGAATCATAGTTTTATTGTCTGCATTTTTAATGTATTCCCAGACATGCTATTAAACGGAAAAGCACAATTATAGTATATAGTCTATGGAACAATTTTCACTTGCCATCTGGCCGAGTGTCATCATGGGTTCAGCTCGCCCAATGCCATTATTGGTGTGCCAGTGTTAATTTTGAGCCCTGCTGTACTCAGCAAATCAATATTTATGTGTTTTTAAATTTAAAATATGCATTCAATCCATAGACTGCAATAATTGATAAACTGCATTGGCAATGAAATCAAAAAGCCATAGAGTTCTAAATAACATGTTTTTAAGCTTCATGCAAACTTGTTGTTGTCTACTATATTTCTTTATATTTGTTTTATTTAGAGAAATTTGATTAAAATGTATTAATGAACCTTTGAATTAGGGGTGGCAGATTTTTGATTTTATCCATGGCTTAATGCGCATCTTGCACTATTCTCAGACCACCTACCCACCACCTCATAGCGCGAGGTGTATAAAAAAACATTTTTTTTTGTTAAAATTGCAAAAATTTTTGTTCAATAAAATGTATAATATATTGCAGATCTACCTGTGAAATCAAGAATCGAAAAAATAAAAATATGGTTACAACGCACACTTGTCTCTTGTGACTAGAAACTAAGAAAATGAAATGAACCTTTGATTTAAAACACCAAATTAGAGTGGTAAAACACAGTTATATCCAAATGAATGTATTATGAATATACTTCAGCACGTGCTAATAAAGTTGTGTATTTGGTAAAATAATTTCACAACAAAAGCTAAATATTACGGCGATCCCGTATTTTAGCGTCCCAAATTAATTTTTTTTCCAAATTTAATAAAAAACGTATAAAAACAAAAAAT
>JAYRBW010105269.1:0-18962 GCA_036023295.1 Invenusta paracnida
AAATAATATAGTTTAAACTATTTACCTGCATTTGTATTTTGGGTGATCCATAATATATAACGAGCGATGTGTTGGTGAGTGCTTCAGGCTTTTGTTATGTATGCATTAAAAGGTTAGGGGAATGGTTTTGGCAAAAGAGTTATATAACGTTAGTTTTTTGTATAAAACATACGAAATATCAATGCACCTGTGTACAGCAGTATTAAGTTTGCAGAATCAAACTCATATGGTATGTTAATACACTTGTAGCAAGTCCGTTTAATCATTCAATCATTGCGTCAAAGGAAAACACTTTTTTAAATATCTGTCGTTGGTATTCTACATCGTGTTAGACATCGTTTGGGCAAATGCAGTTCCCGGCTTTCGTGTCCTTCAGTTTACCACTAATATCGTTCATATATGTAGCACTGCATTTACTTTTATCTGATTAGTAGCATGGATATCTATATAGTAGACCTTTTGTTTAGTTCATATATATTTGTATGTACGTTGATAATGATTTGCGCGGAATATATTATTTGCAATTTGAATATATTTTATACAATCAATATATTTAAAGAAATTGAAATTATCATGTAAATATCAATGTGAATATATATATAAAGTGTGTCTAATCTAATCAACATTTTTCATTTTTATTTCGTGGATATATTGTAATTATAATTTGTAAATAGAGTGTGTCTATGTAATCAATAGCTTTACATTTATATTTTGTGTATATATTGTAATTATTGTTTTCAAACGGCTTATAACCACGGCGTACTAAATACATAGTTTTAAAATAATTCGAAAGTAATATACATTTTCATAGAAACTTCTAAAGTTCAACTAAGTTGAGGGGAATGATTACTCTTCCCCTCAGGCGGTGGACTGCCTTCGAACAGCTTTAACTAACCGTATTTTTCTTATAGTTTCTTTTTCAGATTTCCGTGAACGCGAAAACGGTCCTTTTCAGGGCCACCACTTTTTGATTGATACCATATTTAGATTTTTATTATATATTGTTTATCTATGCACATATATTATATAATACTATTATATATATAAGTACTATGTATTCTGTAAGTACTAACTGTAATGCTCCTTGCGCCTGACAAATTGCAAATAAAGCTTATTTTATTATATAATATATTGTTTCTTCTTTTCTTCATATTTTAAAGGCAAATTTTAACGGCTTACTACCTAATTAAATGTATATTACATTATTTTATTATGCTTTTTTTATATTACGAAAAACGAAAATATTACTTTTTAAATTATACAATTAGTTAAACTCAGTTATATTATACATACCTACAAACTTAGAGTTAAGCATAGAGGGCTAAGCGTCTACCTATATTATAGCAAGCAAGTTTAAGCGTGTTGGAGCATTTTATAGTGACACCACTCTTGTAGAGCCTTCAATTCAGTGTCTCATCCCGGTCTACAATATAGATATCAATGCTCAGACTCAAAAAATGACTCCTTCAGTGATGGCTCAGAAGGAAAGGCAGCTGTCGACGATTGTAGAGAGTAAGCATTTCTATTAACACTTCATATTAGGGGTATTTAGGGTTGTATAGGGATAATACAACGCCAACCCTAATACAACCCCGTACTTGATACATTTTTAAATGTGTTAAAAATGATACAACTGATAAAAATATCATTTAAAATATATAATTAATTGTTGGATATTTTTAAGAAAATACATATATACATATTAACTATTTAATTATTCAGACTCAAATGTTGTATATAATTAGGTTCATCTAAGTATTTTCTACATGTTACAAGCATAATTAGATAAATAAGTCATACTGTTTAATTTCTATAAAAAAATTAAATGAACAAAATTATATGCAACATTTCAGTCTGAATAATATAGTTAATAGAAAATATTATTTTCGTTAAAATACCAGTTTTCATAGAAGATAAATTAAAATTAATCTACATGATAGAACATTTTCATATTCTTTAACATATGTATATAAATATGTATATAAATAGTAAAATGGTTATAAAAAATACGAGGGATTTTGTGGGGTCTTTTAACCCTATTCGTCCCAAGTTGGCCAAATATGGACACCTGAATTTTAAAAATCTGCTAAACATACCAATACTTACATATTTAAGTCTGAATTCATTGACTTTTACTAAAAAACGATAACTAACCGATTTTTTTAATTTATATATTTTTTCAACCGGTGAAACGATTATAAACATTTACGTTCTTTGAAATGTACCTATGTATCTATTCAAAATTTATGAATATATTTGTGATACTACTGATAGTAATAATAATATAATTAATAATAATATAATAATATAATTGATTTACTAAATATTTTCGTTGACAAATTTGTAGCTATGGTTTCAACCAATTAAATGTAATACGATTTGTTTATATAATTATATGAAATAGACATCATAGAGTCCCTAAGTACTCTATGATAGGCATAACGTTTTATTGATTTATAAATCATGCCTATCTAATATTATTTTTTCATCTCCATTTTACAATGAAAATAGAAATTTCGATTTTCATGGCTTTTTCTATGTTATGAAATGAGTAATTTTACTGTTGATATTAATACATTGAACTATTGTAATATAATTTTAAGCTGTATACTAGATTTTATTTAATTTTAATGTACAATTTTCAAAGAAAATAAAGATAGTTGACAAGTGTCCAAAAATGACCATCTTGGGCTTTAACGTTTTAAAAAATACTTAGGATGAATAAGGTTAAGCCAATTTGTAATCTAAAATGATTGAACTAGCATTACAATTTTAAGTTTTTGTTTTTTAAATTAGAGAGGAAGAAAGAAAAACATATATGTGTCCAAGAAATGTTGATTTGTCGTCATCATTTCATGGTGACAGAGACGTAATAGAGGTAAGTTAGATAGTTTATAATTCAACTTGAACTTATATTTGTCAGATCTAAGTTATAGTGAAGTTTAGAAATTATGGTGTAATTGTTAGAGTCCATTTTCTTCATTATCTATTTTTTTAATTTATTTATACAAACTACCTTTAATTATTTACATCTTAATAGACTGAAGATGAACAGAATCAACGTATGGAGGCGGAAGATTATATAGATTTGGATGCAATTCTCCTGTATATGAGAGAAAGATTTTCTCGTCGGGTTGAGTGGGCCCAATCAAAGTCACTGACAGACGAAATAGCTGCCTACAAGCATCTCCTTTGTCCATCTGTGGTAAGTTGTAAGTATTTCTTTATAGGTTTTCACTGTCTGTACTGAATATTGTTTCTGTATGGCTATTACAGATTATTGGAACTGTACTAACACTTTCCACCATAATAGCAATAAAACTAAACAAAATTGTATTTTTGGTAATTTAAAATTTAAAATTTTTATTTTTTATTTCAAAAAGTCTCATATGACATGGTTATTAAGTTTCATATGTATGTATGTAAATTATAATTTAAAAATAGTGATGTTGTATATGTAATTTTCTATAGATTACATAGTTGTAGCTTTTTATATAATGTACATAATTTATGTGAAATGTATATTTTAATATTTCGTTTTCTAGTTATATCAAGAAGGATCGCTGATGACTAGAATCTACGCTACATCAGGAGTGTCCCAATACGTTTCCCAGTTCAAATCAACGGGACTAGAAATGAAGGTTGAACGTTTTTTGATGCAATGCTCAAAGTTAAGTGTTTTGATGAAATGTAATCTTGTACTATCATCACTCATTCCCGTGGAGCCAACATCAAAGGAGGGACTACTAAAACAGGGGTTTGTAATTTTGTTAATCAAAATGCAAGGCTAATGGAACAAACTAATCAACTCTGAGATGTGTGTAAGTATCATTGTATATTTTAAATCTGTAAATTAAATATCTGATATGTTGTGTAGTTATAGAAAATCTTACAATTATCATTTACATTTTTTTTAAATATGAGTAAAGTTTTTATCATATAATTTTATGAAAATTACGTCATAATGTATGATTTGTATAAATCAATGCAGTTTTAAAATGTTATTATAAGTTAATCATTATATTTATTTTACGATAGTTATAAAAATTCAATATTATGTCATTATTAAAGTGTGTATGCATATTTTTTATTTAATATTAATAGGGAATTATATAATACATACAGTGAATTTGAATAATATATATTTATTTTCAATATACATATAGTTTTATATAACTATGCAAATATTTAACATGATATACATATCGTCACCCTTTTGCATAACTGAGTACATATTAATTACAAATCTAACAGCTATGAAAACATATTTTATTACTAAAATTTATCTAAATTTCTTAATTTTCATAATTTCAATTAAAACATCAATTTTTTATGAATCAATATTGTTAAAATTTGAAGAACAAAAGATACGTCAGTTATGCAAAAGAGCGACGATATATGATATACTATTTTACAAAAACAGTTATAGCTGCTCATCTAACTTTGAAAATCGAAAATCTATTTATAGTAGGGGAATTATATTGTTAAATTTTGAGAAAAATACTGGCACTTACAGTGTTGATATCTAGTATCAAAATTATTTTATAAGCATTTTACTAAAAACCCATTATAAAGAATAGGAACATTTTCTATGATATAGATTGATTTTAACAAATATTCTGTGAAAAGGTATTTTTTTAAGAAAGAAATGTTATGTAAGTGTTTTTCTACATATTACAAGTAAAATAAGATGGATAAGTCAACTCTGTAAGTGCCAATATTTTTCTCAAATTTGAACGATAATTCCCCTTATATTCTCCCTTTGTATGAGGCACCCTGTAGATTCACAATTCTATATTGCATAATTTTCATTTTTGCTATAATGTACTCCATTTTATCAAATTCAAATATAATGTTTTCAATTTCTGTATGGTTATTAAAATTATCTTTTTTTTTACTAAATATTAAGTGCATGCTTGTATATAGTAAATACATTTCTATAATATATTTAAATCTTTTTATTTCAGGCCATCTCAATCTCAGCTACAGATGTCCTGGGTCCCTGGACGGGTATTCGTGTGAATGGTATTGAGTTTGAAACTCTCTCTGTGATCGAGATCGTGGGGCTCTTATAGCAACATGTTGTGTTGCTCTAAATCTAGAGCACCCAAGGCACATCAATGCTGTTTTGGAAGTGCTGGAGCATTCAGTTAGGGTCTTCGAGTCAAATTCTCCAGAAACTCAGCCAAAGACTTCGTCCGCCTTATGCGGTAGAACAATTATCAACCAAAATGATCATTGAGAATAACTGTTGTACATATATTTATAATTCAAACTGGCCGCCATTTTTTTTAATCCAAATATTTCAATATTTCAATAATGAAAAATATTTTTTATATGAACATGACTTTCTAATATTTTTGGAATATTATATAAAAATTTCAAAGCATATATATATATTTCCATAGAAGTTGATCGTTAAAATAAATCTACATGATATAACATTTTCTTATTTTTTAATATGGGAAATTAGAAAAATGGCTGCCATACATTTGCTTGTAATATGTAGAAAACAAAATGATATGTGACATTTTATTCTAAATAATAAATAATACATATTATCTTAAAAATGTACATTTTCATATAAAAGTTAGTTAAAATCAATCTACATCATGGAATACTTTTCTATTAGTTATAATATGGTGAATTAGTAAAATATGTCTGTATCTCATGAAAGCTACAACCCATATTTTTTATTGTAATTGTAACAGATTAACATAAAATTACCCACAAGATATCACGTATTCCTATTTTGTTTGATAATAAAAACATATTTTTTAATATACTACTAAAAGTAGTGAAATATTATTTAATTATTTTTTTATTAGACCCGCCGACCAATTGGTCGATTTACCAAATTCGTCGGTGAAAACGACCCTTAGGGATCGCTAGGCTGACACTGAATCGACGCTTGCATATCGATCCTTGACCTACTCGTAAACCGACCAAACTACTTAAGATTGTATATATGTAGGATGCTATCCCAATAAAGACACATTATATAAATACACAATAAATTACATAAATTACATATATATGTTACATATTAATAGGTATACACATGTATATACATGCATACATACACATAATATAGTAAGTGGATCTTGGATAGATAAATAATAATTTAAAATTACTGTAAAGTTAATAGACAAAAAAAAAATATTACATGACATATTATCAGTCAGATACTGTAGTGTTAGGTACAAGATATATACATACATCATACTCATGTATGTACATATTTATATTTCTAATATTGGTATAAATAAATAAATATATTATCTGAAAGAATATGTATGCACTTGAGAGTATCAATTATATATAAGTTATAGTTTAGAAGTATTTATGATTAGTTACAGTAATAAAATAAATCAAACACAAATTTGTGTTAAATTGTTCTTGATGTTATTACTACTATAACTTTGTAAGTAGTAATTTATAATAAAATATTAATTTCAAAATATATTAATTAATTATATACTAAACTTGTATAATATTATTTTTGCACAAAAGTGTAGGCAAACACAAATACGATTTTTTAAAACACAGAGTATATATTTTTTTAATATCTTGCAATGTGACCACCGTGATGTATTCATTCAAATTAAAAAATGAACTCTAATTTACTGCCTGTCCTACATCAATGCATAAAGATATAGTCCGCGGGCCAGGAACCAAAAGGAGTTGTCGGTACCCAAAAAAGAGAGGAAGAATTTGATACATCGTTAGAAAGCTATGAATGTCTAGATTAAAAAAATATGATAGACATCACCATTTTGTAGTAGAAACAAATTATTGCATTTTTCTGATTTTCCATATTAAAGAATTAGGAAGTTTTTTTGTGTTTTTAACTGGGTTTGAGATAATTTTTTTATGCTTGTATTAATTATTATTTATAATAAAATTCTGCATATTTTTTTGCTTATCTAAGTGTTTTCTACAAAATACAAGCAAATATATATATGTATATATAAATCATGATTATAACTTTTCAGCTACATATATGATTAGCAGTTCCCAAGCCTATTTTAGTGTTATTTTAGCAATAAAAATGGTTTGGGAACTATCTTAAACAATTTCTGGTTACTAAATAATTTATTCAATGCATTTTAAAATGTTTGAAATATGAAGAAAATAACTTAGATATAATAAGTAGTAGGGAGGAGTGCCATGGTCACAAAGGGGGTGGGGTGTCTATCAACCAGGGGGGGGGGGGTGTCTTTCAACCAGGGGGGATGCCCTCCTTCACACCTCTCGATCAATCAGAATCGAGCAAGACTCCAACCAATGAAACGGCTCCAAGAGTAAAAAAGGAACGCGCGCGTCTGTTTGTCTATTTAAACAAAACTCTGTGCGCCAAATTCAAATTTAAAAGTGCGCGGAATATAAAAAAACGATTCGTCTCTTAGTAACGTAAAAATTGAGCGCGTCATTCCAATTGCCATTCCATAAGTACCATTAGTAAAAAATAACAAGCTTATCCATGAAACATATATTCTGTTATAACAAGCAGAAATTATGGAATCATTTAGAAGTTTAGCTTATCTTTAGCATACCGGTATGGAACTCTTTGCATACCTTAAGGGATTCATTTAGGAGTTTAGCATATCTTTAGCATACAGGTAGGGAACTATTAGAATACCTTAAATGAATAATTTAGGAGTTTAGCGTATTTTTAGCATACTGGCAGGGAACTCTTAGCGTACATTAAGGGATTAATTTAGGAATTTAGCATATCTTTAAGATATTTTTAGCATACCGGTAGGAAAGTCTTAGCATACATTAAGGGAATAATTAAAGAGTTTAGCGTATTTTTAGCATTCAAATAGGGAATCATTTAGAAGTTTAGTTATATAATTTAGCAATTTATTAATTTTCTCAAAATGAAGTTATATATAGCTATACTACTGAAATTTAAGACAAGTAGTATTTATGTAACCTATGTATAATTGTTGCGTGATAATGCTTTGCCTCTGATTAAAAGAAAAGTATTAAATATGGGTATTCCAGTAAGTTTTCCCCTTAAATACGATTTAATACTGGGACATATTTCCACCTTTAATTAAAATATTTCCGCGTTTTTAATAATTTCATGATGCATACAAAATTTGAAATTCCCTCGCAATTGGAATGACGCGCTCAATTTTTAAGTTACTAAGACTAATAGTTTTTTTAATATTCCGCGCACTTTTAAATTTGAATTTTGGCGCAAAGAGTTTTGTTTAAATAGACAAACAGACGCGCGCGTTCCTTTTATATAGAAAATATTTAAATGATATTTATAATTATTTTGTTCGAAAAATGAACTGACCTGCCCCTCTCTTCCCCTCTTCTTTC
Organism: Invenusta paracnida; assembly: GCA_036023295.1. Lineage (NCBI taxonomy): Eukaryota > Metazoa > Platyhelminthes > Proseriata > Coelogynoporidae > Invenusta > Invenusta paracnida. The sequence continues at coordinate 8,338 of JAYRBW010105269.1, forward strand.
TTCCCCCCACCAACATTTCCGGTATAAGATGCTTCTCATTGTAGCTAGTATCTTGCAGGGTAGATATGTTTTCTGTTTTTTTTGTTTTTGTTTTTTCTCTTTTGTTTGTTCTCTCTTTTTGTCTGTTCTTCAATATTCCAGAGTGCCGTCACAAAGGCTTTACTCTGAATATTTCCTTCGTTTCGTTTCGTTTCGTTTATACTCTTGGAGCCGTTTCATTGGGAGTCTTGCTCGATTCTGATTGGTCGAGAGGTGTGAAGGAAGGCACTTCCCCCCTGGTTGATAGACAACTCCCTCCGGCCCCCGTTTATGACCAGGCAGTCCTACTCTACTACTATAATATTCAACATTTTATTATGAATATTAGTTAAAACATTCATATTATGATACACAAATATATGATTATCACAGAGTTTTTTAATTCTCTTTGATGACTATAGATGGCCTATTTAAAAGAAATTCCAAACACTAGTGGGATTTATAAGTAGCAAAAATAGAACAAATCTCTACTCTTTCCGTACTAAAGTTTGTTAAAGCTTACAAATATATATTTAGCTGTGGTTTAAAACATTAAAACAATCGGTAGTGTTTCGTAAGTCATCTTCTATATACATACATATGTGGAAGTTGTTTAAAGCAAAATTGTTATAATTAATTACATTTAATTACATGTCATTAAATGTACCTGTACATGTACCTTTCAAAGATATTTTTACAGAGAACGTAAAAACACACGTACTAAAAGTCCAACCATTAATTAAACCTTTTTTAATAAAACTCCCATTGACAGCTTCTTTACCTCTGTTCCGAATGGGTGACAGCTCCAAAGACTTAACTAGGCGGAGAGACTTCCAAGGAATATCATCTTAGAAATCCACTAAAATGTCCTCTAATTTATGAAGTAAAAAAGCTCCCCTAAACTAAATCGCAAGTTATAAAACTATGGAAAGCTTTGAAGTATGAATGTGAATCAAAACTATTTAATGAATTATTCAAAATTGCATCAAACCACATACTCGAATTTGATTTTAGTTATTTACATAAAATATCTTTTTAAAAGTTATATAATTTTATTATTTATTATTGTTATCATGAAGCGTGCGTAGTAATCAATATTATTTTATTATAATTTTGCCATAAAAGTAATATATGCTCTAATTAATATAATTTAGGTATAATAACTGTTTGTCACAGGTGTATGATTCAATTTAAAACTGTGCTATGTCTTATATCTATAGTATTATTGAAGAATAGTTATACTTAAAACAAAAAAATTGTTTATTAATTCCTACAAGTACAATTATAATTTATTGGTTATATATTTTTCAATTTCCTTAAATATAAAACAGTATTTATTTTCCATACTATCTTTATACACATTTCGCGTGAAGGGTTTTAGTGAAAAATGATGAATATAAATGGAAAAAATTTGTAAAATCTGAAGTTTTCGTACAGTAATTGTCAAGCATAAAAATTAAAGAAGACATACATAAATTGCCTATTTGAAAAAAATGGCGTAACAATTTAAATATAAGATTTGGTTAAAAACAAATATCCTTTCCAGATTTTTAATTACCGACAAGCAAAATGATGATATTGGTATATTGTTATGTATATTTTTCTATTATAATATTCTAATGAGTTAGCATAAATTAAAATATTTTAGATTGGCCATTCTATGTATATATTTAATAGATATTTCACAACTAAATCAAAATATCCATTAGGTATATAGTTAAATAGCCATTATACATGAAACGTAGAATATTTTGTCTAAAAGTTCAGTTTATTTGAAAGTAAAAAAAGGATTAATCAGACGTCTTTCGAAACGCAAGTTATGCAAATTTCTCAAATGACATGTAATTTGATTCGCTTCTTGATGTTTAAATTGGAAATTTTCTTTTCCATCGACTTGAAATGCAACCAAGGAATACTTTATGTTAGTCAAAATAAAAAGTTATATTTATGTAGATTTGGATAGAAAGCTATGTTTGTAAATAATCTAAATTAACATTGGGATGGATAAATTCAGATGGATAAATTCACAAAACAAGTTTCTTTCGAATATAATTGTATTTGATTTTGTCAAATTTTAAATGTTTTTTGTATTCAATCTTAAATCTGTTACAACTTAACAGTTAACTAGATATTTTTCGAAACAAGTGAATTTGTGAAAGTATATGTAATGATTTTTTAATAATCAAAAGATTTCCAAAGATTTTAGCCTGTCTTAAGTACACAAAATAGCGAAAGTAGAATTATGCAAACAATTTTACAAACACATTTAACGAGTAATTTTAGATTATTTACAAAATATCTAAATATACAAAATTTAGATCTAAATAATATAATAATATTAAAAGTGTATCTTGAGTTAACTAATTAACAAATGTTTTGGATAAAAAATATGTAGCATAATAGAATTTTATTTGATAATTCAAATGATAAATTTCTTTCTATATATACAGTGACAGTGATATTGAGAAAGAATAAACAAGTACGTAACAACAGAAATTCAAAATGTATTAAACAATACATTCATAAAGTGTATAAAAAGTGTAAACTATAAATATATACTTCTTTAAGTATAAACATTTAAAAATATCGGAACAATACATGATGATAGTTTATAAAGTTTATTGGTAACATTAATATGTCAGTATCATAGGGGGTTATATATATTTATTTTGATATAACCATCTAGATTTAAAATTTAAAAAGCTATGTTTTTCTAAACAATTATTCAAGAAATTAATGTTGTATTGATTTTTAATATAGTCATGATATATTGTTTTAATTATTGATAGTATAATGGTATAAAATAAACAAGTGATAAAATATTTTATGAATTGAAAACTTACGGTGAAAATTTAGTTTATATTTTCATTAAATTACAGGTCTAGTTAATCAATATCAATATCAATAAGATTAAGTTTTGTTCATTACTCAAAAGAATTTCATGTCAAGGACCTGCCATCCAAGACAGCGTACCCAAATATTCTCAAGAATAAGGATCACCATGGCAACGAGACAGGCAAAGGCCATGACTATCAGGATCCCGGAAATACCGAGGAAGTTGATGGAATTGCCACCTTCAGTATCGATTGCATCGAAGGAGCAATTATTGAGATTGGTGCTTGAGTCAACGAAGAAATGATCACGGAAGACACGTTCCACAATGCCCGATTCTACCATCTTCTGTATGCTATTTGTTAAGAAAGAAATAGGAGACCATTGAACATCAAATATGTTCGAATAGGCTCTATCTTTGGAAAAGATATAACATTACCGGATTACATTTTCTTTAACTTAGTAAAAACTAAATTCACCGAGCATAAGGTTCTGTGCAAAATGTAATAGGTATAACTGCCTGTAGGTACTTTTCAAAAAGTTCGAGACAGATTTTTAAATATAAAATTAGATTTAGATTTAGTGGACATAAAAAGGATATGTACCTATATATATCGATTGGTACAATACAAATATATCATGAAATATCTCAACTATACGAAAGTTACTAAAATTATACCATGGGATATGATTAATCGATATCATGTGCATCTTTATATAGATGACATACAACACAAAATTTACGATTAAATGTTTGTCCCAACCAAGCACATTTTTAACGGACAATACCAATATTATCAAAGCCATAATTAAAAAGCCAAATGAACTGTGATAAAATGATAACACATAAAAAGCTTTGTCTTATCCAATATCTTTTAACAATATAACCCCAATTCAAAGAAGAAATAAAATCAACTAAATATTGTAAATAGTTTTTTCTCTTATAGGTTATATAAAATTCAGTAAAGTTAGATGAATTTATATCTTTTAAAATTGTCTGTAGCTAACCAGCTTTTTGCCATTTTTGGCGATAAAAAATAGGTTATATAAAATTCAGTAAAGTTAGAAAGTAAAGTATCTTTTATAACTATTGCATTAATGTTGAGCTTTTCAAACCGAGGTTACTGGAGGGGAGGGGGAGTGATGAATGCAAAATGAATTTATACAGCTATTGAAGTTCAATGGATCGGGAGACGGATACAAATATTGTTAACTTTTCTTAATCTTATACATACTTTTGGTGGCGGGCTTTGTAGGTGGGAGCAATGTAGGTAAGCTACTACGACTTTTCTGAAATAAAGTTTTACTACTTTTAGTGCTATATCATCTAGTATTGTGCACTCAAAGGAGTGGTCACGTGACCATACTCTAAAGGAGTGTGACCACACTCTAAATGTGCACTCAAAGAAGTGGTCACGTGACCATATTCTAAATGTGTACTCAAAGGAGTGGTCACGTGACCACACTCTAAATGTGCACTCAAAGGAGTGGTCACGTGACCACACTCTAAATGTGCACTCAAAGGAGTGTGATCACACTCTAAATGTGCACCCCTTTGGAAAAATGAGAAAAACACACATTTAATATAAAAATGTGTATCTCCTCAAAATCGACAGTTTCGGGAAATGATTGTTTTATATATTAATTCACAAAGTATAATAAAAAAGTTTTATTAAGCCAATTACATTTCTTGAAATTTATTAAAAAATGATAAATTGCATATTTTACCAATCTTTTTGTTACAAATTTTTTAAATCATTTTTCAGTGAAATATGTTCCAAATTAACCTACATATTACTGCCACATGAGGTGGCACTGAACCGCTTGCTTGAAAGAGAGAAATTGTATTTTTTCTGTACCATAGATAAGTGCCTGGCTAGAGTGAACTATTGTAAAACGGTCTATCGAGTTATTGTGCTTTTTCACTGGCTGCGTTAATTTGTTTGCATTTGTCTGCAGCAGCGAGTCAATTGTATGACGATCGCCGATTTCACTTTCATCATTTCTCAATAATACAAGGACCATAGTTGCAACATTGAGTTTTATTGTATTTTTTCGTTAAATTAGAGTAATGTTATAATTCACAAAAATTATATCGCAAATTGTCGCACCCTTCAAATTAATGGATAAATAAATATAATTTATAAAAAAGTTGAAATTTTTGTTTGTAATGTTTCGAACAGTAGCCAGCCCATGACTGTTAAAGATACTTCTTGAGATGTATGTCTATCATCTAAATTGTATAATATATTGAAAAGTTTTATCAATTCACTATGATTGGTTAACTTTAAATAACAATTTTGTATTTGTATCTTAAAAAATATTGTAAAATTGTTATATTTATCATGCTTCATCAACTCGTAGGGGAACATGATATATTATTTTCCAAATATTTACGAGCATAAACAAGAGCTCTTTCTCTTAGTAGGTACTTTACATATAAAACTAATTTAACGGATTTTTAAAAGGAAAATACAAATTTAAAAAATACTCTATGCAACATGTACAGTGACTGAATACAGTGACTTATCAAAAATATACCCAAAAACTGCAAGAATATCTTTAAAAGTAAATAGATCGATAGTTGAAACTCGCTAAGTACTCGTGGCAAATACGTGGAATTACGCGTCTATTACGCTCATGTCTGTGATTAAATAATATATAATATATATAAGTGATCATGCTCGGTTGACCACAGAACAAGATATTCATGGCACTTGCTGATTTAAAATATTTAAATACATTTTAAAAACTCTCCCGTTAACGCAAAAAATGCTTAAAACGTGGTTTTAAGAAGCTCTCTAATTACTTAATCTCCTCAAGCTGGACAATATCTGTCCGCATTTCACAATTAAAGCATTTAAACACTCACTGAAAGTTAAAAGCGTCCGAATAAGGTGAATCTTCGGCGACAAAAAAGGCCATATCTGCCGGAAATCCGTGATCAGGAAGAAGATAAGCCCGATTGCACGATGTTCGCAGAACGTACTGGTAGTAACTGCGTTCTAGAATGCAGGCCACGTCATCTCTGTCCTCACCAATAACCTTCGCCCACGTCACAAATATATTTTTAACAAATCATAAGTCATTAATTTTTCTATTGATGAATCAATGGATGTGAAAGCATATTTAATTGGCTAAATATGCAAAAATTAAATACAAATATAGAAATATAGAAATATAGGGGAATATTTGTATTGTTAAATCAACTAAATTGATACATTAGAAATTTAACACAATTTCTAATGAAATCGATAGGTATACATACCTACCTACCTACCTATAGAATTCAACCTGTAGGTACATAATTAAAAACAAAAGACGTGATTTTATCTACAGTGTTACGGTTATACCATGCAATGACAATAGTATCATTAATTTTATTGTGTAACAAAGTTATTGAATGCTAACAATTATCTACAGTAAATTATTAGTAGCGAGTAGTTTACTATAACATTCTTGAAACATATTTATCAATAGAAAAATATGCAAAAAGTTCATGTATAATTTTGTTTTATATTCCAATATTCATGTATGTATAATTATCAATAATTCAGTTGTCTTAATGTATATTTGATTTGATTTAATTACAATAAATAATTGTTATTAGAATTGATTGTCAACATTTTTTTTAAATTCCGACATATTTAAAACACAACTTTCGAGAAATAGAAAATCAATCAATTAAATATTTTCCATGAATGAAAATAATTTCAATTAATTTATTCAGGAATAACTATTTAATACCTATAATTAATTTTTAAATAGTAATTTTTTATTATATAGAAGTGAATAAAAAGGAGATATATTATTAAAATAATATGACATTCTGAGAAATATCTACCTACCTTAAATTAAAACAATAAAATGAGGTAATCGTTAAATTTTACTCACGTGTTTAACCAGACATAAGAAGTCCAAATTTTCAAGATTTCGATTCTGATAAATTCTTTTGATTGCTTCATCAGATGATGTCTTGAAAGAAACAAGATTTCAAATCAGAATATTTACTTATATATCCATATTGTACACCTCTATATAAAGTAAAAAACGGTTTAAAAATTTAAATCGTTAAATAAATTTAGACCTAATTTTATTCGTGTTTATGTTTTTAAGATCGATTTATTTATATACTTTTCAAGAATTGGAGCATTCAAGTACAGTTTAAACATCCATGAAAAGATCGTGGTTGGCATAGGTTGCAGTTCAGTATCATTAGCTTTAGTGTTATAATCTCTATCTATCAAACTAAAACACGATTTCATCATCAGTTGCTACATATTGGCAGAATCAATGTTAATATAGTCATGAGCAAACATTTGTTGAATCGAATTTGGGTTCGGCTAATTCCAGTTCGGGCACAGAAACAGGCTCAACATCTGCAACGACTAATCCAGTGTGACGCAAACAGTAATTAGTACAGTAGGATTCGTCTATTTCGGCTTCGCCTATATCAGCAATTCGTCTATATAGGCGCTTTTAGTAATCCCCTGTTGATGAAAATTCATCTATATCAGCAGGGCAATTGACATTTTTAAAACGAGTATTGGCGCATTGTCCTTAATAAACACGTAGTGAGAATATTGTGCACTTGAAATCTAATATACAGCGATAATTTCGCGCACACAACGTTCGCGTGAGTTTTATATACATAAATACGGAACGATAGAATAGTCGAGGAATCGATAAATCGAGCAGATTATAACCTGTAAAGAGTTTGCCTGCAGTAGAGAAGATATTACAGCGAGATCATGGTTGAGAGAAAAGCATATTACATTAGACATATTATGTATGTTTGCATATATCGGAGTTCGTCTATATTGGCGTTTTCAGTCTGTCCCTTGTGGCGCTGATATAGGCTGATATATAGTCAACTGTTAATATGAATAGTCCGTCTAAAAAGTTAATAAATTACACTTAATTTAAATTTAAAATTAAATCGTGTTGAAATATAATAAGTTGAAACAAACCATTAAATTATTAACATAATGCAGCATTTATTATCTACCCAATTAACATACATGCACTAGACCAGCATTGCAACGGTGTGGTGCAAACTATGCTTAAGTTCTCTAGTACACACCTTCAAGCCGGCTTGATGAACGTATCGATGTTTAAAGTAACAAATTATTAAAATAATGATGCTTAACAAGTTTAATTTCTCAATCCAACATTTACCATCCACACGGTCAAGCTAGCGTCAAGCCGGCTTTATGGATTAATCGATTGGTTTAGTGGCTTATATTGACAAAAAATTGAACTTATGTTAAACATTTTCTATCAAGCCATCACGGGATTCCATAACATATGATCAATTCTTTTTTACTTTTCTTCAGCTTAACTTATCATGAAAATAATACAAAAGCAAGATACATCATTGTTTTGATAATTTGTTGCATTAAAAATAGATAAATTCCTCAAGCTGGCCTGACAAACTTATGAGCTTATGATCAATGACACGATTGGATGCGAGAAGTAACAAACTAAATGTTGGAAATTAAAAAAAAATATTAGTTGTTGCGCACATGTGTAGGCCATACCATGTATTAACCATGTGTATACCAATCTGTACACCCGGGCGCAACTGGTTAATACTGGAATATACCTACAGTTAATACATAACTATGTCAGTAGTAGCTTAATGTTGTCCATTATACGTAGCAACCACCAGCTTCAATTATTTTCGTCATGATTATCATGAAATCGTCGAGCGCCTTCACCATCCGAGCTGCACTGAAATTTGGGAGTTCAGCATCCAAATATTCCTTCAGGCCATTAGACAAATCGAAGTTTTTCATTAGAGCTTTGAGCATTGGAAATATGTACCTAGCATTCAGGTTTACATCTGGAGAATAGGGAGGGGGTTGACGTAGAAGCCGCATTTTTCTTCCAACAATATGCACTGAGTGGGAAAATTGGCTGTATGGGATCGAGCATTGTCCTCCACCAATCGTGTATTTTCTGGTCAAATAGGATTGGGAATCACTAGTAGAAATTGATACAGGTCTTTAATGAATTTTAAATCTGTCTGCGTTCACTGTCTCACCATTCGTCAATATCTGAATGTAATGATGTCCTCTTTGGGAAACTAGGCTATATACCATGACCTACCATTTTCTTTCCATTGCTGATCATACAGCTATTTGTTTTATTTTCTCATCTCCCTTAGCACTCATCCAGAATCCAATTTTGTTGTGACGCTTGAGTTTCCAACTGCAAAAAACTTTTCGTTGATTGTAACAATGTTTGATTTAAACAATCGTGCTGTAAGAGTGGTTCTGTTAGCTTTCCGTAAGAATTGATTTGTTTGTTTATGAAAGTGTGTGTGGGACCCATTTTGTGTGAAACCATAATCATTCAAGGTCCTCAGACAAGATGCACTGGACCATAGTGAACGATAGTTTAAGGTATCAGCTATACATTGAATAGGAAGTGATCCACCTTCTTTTATCAATCTGTCTACATCATTGATGCTTTGCAGCCGAGTGGTACTCTTTCGTCTGCCCCTACCGTCTTGTTGACTCTGGTACCTTCGCTGAATTCTTGACATAGTGTTTTAATTCAAACAATAGATACTCAAGAATTTCTCAGGCCATGCTGTATTAGCAATGCCGTATATTTGTGTCGCATTCGTTCCATTGCGTCTTAAAGTTTCCACTTAAAAATAAAACAATTCTTTCGGGCTATATGTCTATGGTTTTCTGTATGTCTATACGTCGTCCTTACGGTTTATCTAAATTTTTTAAATTTTAAGTTTTTTAGACAGCCACAGTTTTTAACAGTATGGCCTAAATTATATATGGAACTATATTTACGAAAAAATATTTTTAAAACTATACGTCCGCTTTTTATCAATATATTTGAATATAGTTGTTAGAAATATAAGTAGTACCAGAGATTCCGGTGCTTGAAGAAATATTCTACACTGTGGAAGAATAATCCTAAGGAAGAATATTAATTAATTAATGTTCTAATAAAGCTTTTGAAATATAAGTACATCTCGGACAATATGTGCAACCTTTGACTATTCATAATTTAATTGAAAAATATATATTTTACAATCTTTATAAATGATTTATAAATTACAAAATGACAACACAATCCGTACCGGGGTCGCATATTTACTGTGATTTTTAATCGATGTAAGTTTAATCAATGTAATCAATTTAATGTAATCAATGTAAGTTTCCGTGAATTTTTCTAAAATCAAGTTTTGCAACTTTTAGCGTTATATTCACTATTAAAATGGAAGTCACGAGACCACACTCTAAATATATCTTTTTATCCAAACTGACGTACTTTCTCGGAATCTATGAAATTCAAAATTGGATATTATTATGAAGTATAATAAAAATAAGTTATCTTGAAAATCGCAATATTTCTATTTGTTTTTAATTCTGTAGCAAACCGTTTCAGGTGCTGGGGATGAGGCAATTGAATCTCCGCCCACTACTTTCATTTGAATTTACAGACTTTCTAACTTCCCCATCCCCTCTACCCTCCCCATCCCCTCTACCTTCCCTATCCCCTCTACCTTCCCCATCCCCTCTAACTTCCACATCCACTCTACCTTCCCGATCCACTCTACCTTCCCCATCCCCTCTACCTTCCCCATCCACTTTACCTTCCCTTCCCCTCTACCTTCCTCATCCACTCTACCTTCCCCATCCCCTCTACCTTCCCCATCCACTCTAACTTCCCCATCCCCTCTACCTTCCCCATCCACTTTACCTTCCCTTCCCCTCTACCTTCCCCATCCCCTCTACCTTCCCCAT
>JAYRBW010105280.1:2198-18957 GCA_036023295.1 Invenusta paracnida
AAAGTAAATAGAATATATATTATAATAATATTTATATAATGTTTATAATTGGAGGAATGTTACATTTGTAAAGATAACAAATATTAAATAAATTGAGATGAAAATGTTTCATTTAAATGCATTTATAGAAATATTTTACTACTGATAAGTATTAAAACTTTTAAAGCATTTAAAATAAAAGTAATTGAATATTTATATATAATAATATTCATATTATTTTTATAATTGGAGGAATGTTACATTTGTAAAGATAATTAATATTAAATAAATTGAGATGAAAATGTTTCATTTGTATATATTTATAGAAATATATTACCACTGATAAGTAATGTGAATATTAATAATCATTAAAAATTAAAAGTAAAATGAATATATATTATTTTATAATAATATTCATATTATGTTTATAATTTGAGGAATGTTACATTTGTAAAGATAATTAATATTAAATAAATTGAGATGATAATGTTTCATTTATAAATATTTATAGAAATATATTACTACTGATAAGTAATGTGTATCTTAATAATCATTAAACATTAAAAGTAAATTGAATATATTTTATAATAATATTCATATTGTGTTTATAATTGGAGGAATATTACATTTGTAAAGATAATAAATATTAAATAAATTGAGATGAAAATTTTTCATTTATATACATTTATAGAAATATTTTACTACTGATAAGTAATGTGAATATTAATAATCATTAAAAATTAAAGGTAAAATGAATATATATTATATTATAATAATATTCATATTATGTTTATAATTTGAGGAATGTTACATTTGTAAAGATAATAGATATTAAATTAATTGAGATGAAAATTTTTCATTTATATACATTTATAGAAATATATTACTACTGATAAGTAATGTGAATATTAATAATCATTAAACATTAAAAGTAAATAGAATATATATTATAATAATATTTATATAATGTTTATAATTGGAGGAATGTTACATTTGTAAAGATAATTAATATTAAATAAATTGAGATGAAAATGTTTCATTTATATATATTTATAGAAATATATTACCACTGATAAGTAATGTGAATATTCATAATCATTAAAAATTAAAAGTAAAATAAAATGGGGTGCCTTCTCACATGAAGGTTGAGTAGTGAAAGAACACATAGAAGTGTCTGATGTTTCTTCACTGTATCCATGTTTTTGATGAGCTGAAGCTGTTTTTTTGAACCAGTTCAGGATGAACTGATTGAATAGCCTCCGAGTCCTCTGGAGCAGCTTTAGGATGCTATTGGCTGTCTGTTGAGCTTCCTTGTTACTCCTTGCTGAGTGCATGGGGTAATGGGAAAAGACGGGCGCCATAAATAGGTCCAGGGGGCTCAGGCAGCGTCAGGTGCATCTCCAAGGAGTCAGGAATTGGCAGGAGTTAGACTTGCATCTGTGACTGAGGGTTAGTTGGGGCACAAATCTGCAAAATTGTGCAATCCATAGGTTCCTCAGCTCCCAGATTGGCAATAGTGGAGATGGTGCCCTGTTGCACAACCAACATCTGCTCTGGCTCCTCTGAGACATGCTGTTGATATTGCTGAGAACTATTTGTTCTCTGAGTTCTGTTTGTCTCTATGACTCCCAAGATGTTCTTCATCATACATCTTCCACCTGTTTGTAGATAACGGGAGAAATTAATGTCTCTACTGAAACTCGATTGGTTGATTGCTCATGAATGAGTCACGTTGGGTAGGTTTGTGGACTGTACTGGCTCCAGTTATGTGGTGAACCTAGGTAGCTGTGTTCAATTCTGCCACATAAAGTTATAATATTCTTATGATATACATCACAATTGATAAGTCAAAGTAATGAAGATTAGATTCAGTATATTTTAATGACAGTGATCCAAAACATCTTGCTTTGTCAAGCTCAGTTGGTGTTATTGTATTACAATAGCAAGCATTTATTGTTGATGTCTTGCTTATTCAAGCTTACTATGTGTTATGAAGCATAAACTGAATGAGATAGATACAGAATCATTAAATGTTTACAAGGCGTGGTGTGATTGGTTGGCGATCTCTGAGCCAACCATGACAATGCAAGATAAAATGAATGTTCAGGGAATTCCCTCAGCATTGGCCATATTGGTTTGTCAGCAGAGGCGAGCACCACAATACTTTATAATTTGATACTGTTTAATATTATAGATTATGATGTAATTATACACTACTGCCAGTGATAAAGTACCTATTAATAATTTGAATTTAAATATCTAAGGTAGCATTCTTATTACCTATTGTAATACCAAAAGTGACCAAATAATTTTTATGAATAAAAGTTACAATTTTGCACTTAACTTTTAAATATTTCTATTAGTTTTTGACACTTTGATGCTGACTGAAAGCAATAATGCTTTTTTCTTTTAATTCTATTTTCTTTTGGTGTGATCAAGTGTATTTTAGATATTTTATTATTTTAAACAAAACACATTTCTTACAAGCCCTTTTTAATTTTCAGAAGTGCATATCAAATATTTATGCACTAGAAGGGGTGGTTCAAACCCCCTGAATCCAGTGCTGATAAAGCTTAAAACCTCAACTATATATGTACATGTCTCAGAGGTTAATATAGATATTAAGTATATACATACATGAAATGCCTCAAAGCCTAAATAATATACTTATATACATAGGGACATAATGAATAAAACATGCAACTAGGAAACCTGTTGCAATAAAATCCAGGAGCAGGGATATCTAAACCAGGCGGCCTTTATTAAAAATGACATTTAAAATATAGGTACAATTTGTTATTAAGACAAAACGTCACACATAAAATAACTTTTTTGTTTATACCACCATCCAGGACTATTGTAGTAAAGCTAGGGAAATAGTTATACTAAAGCATGATTAATCCCAATTATAGTAGGAAGTGGCAATTTCAGTACTTTCTAATCAAACAGACTGATTTGACAAAATAAATATCTCGATTGCTTTTCTATAAAATGCTGAACAATTGTGGGTGGATCCATTTTCAAAGTTTAGGCGTTAAACTTTTTTAACTTTGATAACCAGCTTCTATTTTAAAATTTTACCACGGATTAAGCTATAATTTTATTTATCTTATGATGGTAGCTATTATTTTAGAAAAGACTGGTAGCAGCCCAGTCATTTCGCAATGTTAGAAGATTATCCCTAAAAACAGATAAATCTAATAATCTAGAGAACTTTAAGACAGATATTATTTATATGTCAGTTAGCAACCAATCACACGTCACCATGGTACAATTTTAGCCATCCTTACCTCAGAGTAAGGCTGTTTCCAGTGATCCCCACGTGGAGGGAAAGTACCAAGATCCCCTAATAAGCTCACCTGATTTGGTGCTGGAGCTAGCACCAAAAAAGAGGGCTCCCCCAAATGCTTCCATTCGAGCCAGTGTGAAGGCCAGGCACTGTTGGTGCCAGTGTCTAAGGTCCTCCAGCTCCTCTGCATCTCAGGCACATCAGGTCCTCAGTCAGATTGACCACCCTGGCATATGCCATGAGAGACTGACAGTGATTAGACTGCAGTTAGGCGAGCATCACTGTTGTGGCTGCTGCTGAATGGGACTTCCTGGCCAACTCCAGGGCTTGATCCTTTACTCCATAGGTATTTCTCTGTGGACTTCTTTGAGGTGTTTGAGAACGTTGTCTGAGCATCCCTTGTAGCCACAAACTGGACACCTCTTTCTCCCATGACTATCCTTCTGTAAGTAAATAGATTTAATTTGTGAGTCTCTAATTCTGACACATGTACACTCAGAGTGAGAGACTCTAATTTAAGCATGAAAAATAAACATGCTTGTTAAGCACTAATTCAATGTACGTATATATCACATTATACAGTCATGATTATTAAGTTTGGAATATACATTCTTAGAAGACAGAGTTATTTATATTAAATATAAACCATTCTGAAATACATATATATATAATTTAGCAAAAACTTAAAACAACAATAGTATGTATTCATAGGCAAACTATATAAATATATATATCTTAAAGCCTGAATACTACATGTCAAATTATTAACTCAAAATATTATAGTAAACATTTAAAATACTAATTTAAATTATCATATACCATATACTATTGCAAGTCATCAAACAACATTTGTACAAGTGCTGCTCGAAATGTAGTCCTGTGTAAGAACTTATCCCGATTTTTCTCTAGGAGGAGCCTGTTCAGTTCCCCACTGAATTCGGGAAGGGTGTAAACAAGAGGGAGGGGTTGATGGGCTCGGACAAAGTATCTTCTGCCTCCTCTGCAGGGATGCTGCAGAGTAGCATAGCAATGTTTAATATATTAATAACTTTGATAACCAGTAGAAGTTTTTAATAATAAAACATCCATATTAAGACTAATGTATTCATACTTGCTTGCCTAATAACTGTATATCAAATGTTTATGAAATAAATATATATAATTAAATTATTATAAAATTCTACTGAAAGTGATGAATAGAAAGTAGTAGATTTTTTAACATAAAAAATATTCAATTAGAATTAGTTTTAATATTCATACTTGTGTAAATAGTAATAATAGGTTAAATCAGTTTTATTGATACTTACAAAGACTTCAAACCATTAACCTTCCCCAAGAAATCCAGCATGCTCAGCATCTGTACACCTGGAAGGTACAATTTCAGCACATCTGGGGAGATAGCTTGAAGCTGGGCACCACTTATCTGGTCTCCTACAATAAAACAAAGAACTAATGATTCATAAATGCATTATATGAAATATATAATAAAGCTGGATGTTGTATTTAAAAGTGTAACTCGCCACTAACAACATTGCAGATGGCCTCCACTGATTGAATAACTTGCCAACTATGTGTTTTGTTAATTTTATATGCATGAATGTGAGAATTATATTCAATAGTTTCAAGATTTATGCCACAGAGTAGACAATCATTTAATGCTTCATTCCAGATAAAAAACTTGATTTGTAGAAAGCTTTGGGATACCTTCATGGGATACATAATACACAATAACATTGAGTTTGAAGGAAACTCTGTTCCGCTTATTAGAGCTCTATTGCTTTGCTCAATTTCTTGTATAACTGTATTCTTTTAATTCAGATTGTAAATTCATTGGTAATGATGATAAAATGAGTTCATTTTTACCAAGCAAACAGGTCTGCAAACAAGATATTTGTGAATTAGTCCAGCTGAGCCCAATTTGATGGTGATTAGCTAAAGTAAAAGCAATATATTTTTAAAATTATTAGCCTGCTTTGCAATATTTTTTAAAATAGCGGTGTTTATATTCAAAATGCACACACCACAAGTGTCACAAAGGACCAAATTACAAAACTATTGTGGGACAATGTACCAAATAATGCATTTTTAGTATGAAATTTTCTTATCCAAAGACCAGGGTGGCCACCCGTCCTCGAATTTTGTAAAGTGTCTGCAATAGTCCTCGAAATTTGGAGTATGCTCTAATAAAAAACGTAATATTATTTTTTATTCATTTTATGCATCCAGTGCTTGTATGACATTTTAAACTGTCTGTTGTATACACTCACGTATTGTTTATTTGGGGATCACAGTCCTCGAAATTTTTAAAAACAATTACCATTTCGACTTTGAGCAGGAATAGTAGGAGACTTGTTTAAGAATTTGCCTCTTTTACGAGTTAAGATATTGAGAAGACAAGAGAGTCCAACACATTAAAAACAGCGGGCAATTGTGATGAACACTCAAGATTGCCAGTATACATAACCAGCAGATATATTAGGCGCTTTACCATTGAAAAAATGCGGGTATAACCTACTTTTTGCAACATCAAGTCATCAATGTTAGTTATTAATAGAAAATAAACGCAAGAGTTTCACAAATAATTGTCACTATTATTATTGCATTTAGAGTGAAGTATATCACTCTATTAGAGAAAAATAAAAGGCATTTCTCAAGGTGGGATCTTTATTTTCTTTTGTGTAAGATCATATTTCAGAAAGTAAAATATTGAAAACGTATTTTTATATTCCTTATTAATCATTTTAAACATTTTTGATTATGCTAATTGGAATCAGCGTATCAAAAAACCATTTGAGTGTTTATTCTATTAGTTTTTGGCTCTTTAGTATAGGTGAATTCATGTTGGGGGGTTATAGAAACGATTTCTTTGGGTGTTTTAGAAACTGTGACATAATATCACGCTTTGCTATAGTGTATATTTAATGATTTGAAATCACTTTTTAAATTTGATTCTCATTGTTTTAGCCGTTTTTAGATTCGTTTGGCTTCCAACACAGGAGCATGATAAATATATCGAAACTGGGAGAAGATTTACAGCGACAGTTTTCTCATTGTTCTGCTACTGTATGGGAGGAGCTACCAAATAAAGATGTTCATGCCTTATTGAGGGTTCGTATTATTATCATTTCCGTATAGTACTAATTTGTATATTTTCAACCGAACTACTTTTTACAATATTAATATAAAAAAGCGAGACAATCTTCAAAAATTAAAGTTAGAAATCAAGCTACATTATATAAATGCAATGAATATCACAAATATGCGCGTCAAGAAATAGTATAATATTACTGGTTATTCAAAACAATAATAGCCAATCACTAAAAAATATTTAATATTAAATTATATCGTAACATGCAATATATGCTCGTACGTTTAAAACCTTTATATTTTAAATCAATAGTATTATAGTGCACTATATCAAACAACTAGTGCAACGAGAAACCGAGGAACCCGAACTTGCGTATATATTATAGTCTCCTCCATCTGTATATAACAGCACTATCAGAAAATACATTAATTGTGTAAGTACTTCTCGTAAATTCCATTTGTACTTATGTAACCTTTTCATTGTGCTGTAATTCCAAGACTATGTTATTATATATACTATTTTAACAACTGTGGAAAATACAATACATATATATATTTACCACCAGCTCGGAAAACATGTTCAACTAACCATATGCGATCTTCAACAGACGACATTGTTGAGCTATTTGACGATGAATCAATAAAATTATAGCGAACCCTGCTCACCCTATGTACTTATCTAATTTTTAGTGTCACACGCTATAATATTATCAGGTAGTAAATACATTTATTTCTCAATTGGAATTGTGTTTACATGATTAAGTATTTATTTAATTCACTGTGGATAGTCTTTTTCGGACGTACACCCCTGACCATAAATTACACGCCTATCAATATTAATTTTAATTGATATAAGTAATAGAGAACAGACGAGACGCGTACATGCTATTCGAGGTTATTATCCGAGTGAGCGTAGATTACGTATATCCTCGTAAGCTACGCTCACTCGGATAATAACCTCTAATAGCATACGCGTCTAGTCTGTTCTCTGATTTATCAAATTTTATTTAAGTGGATGAAAACAATTATTATCAGTCAGTATTTACGATATATTAGATGATGCACTTTGGGAAGTTCGTAGCTAATATTCTAATTCATAAACAGGCCATTACGCAATTAGTTAAATGTGAAAAATACTCTCATGCATTTAAATCAATTAGTATTATTATTTGCGAGACGAATGAATTACCGAGCGATATAGTAGATTTCGTGCTGAGCTAGTTGGATGACGAGAACAATGCGGACCACAACGAGAAAACAGATTTTAGATTCTCAGATGAGAACGAAAAAACGATAAAGACACTAACCGTTGAAAATATTACTCAAAATACTGCAAGAAAAATAACCTACGTTTTGAATTTGGGAAGGAGTTGGGTGAACGAAAAGAATAAAAACTAAAACTGTCTTTAAAATAGCTCCAGGAAAGGGAATTGAAGCTTTTAGTGTAGCAGAACTGAATGAGTGGATTCCATATTTCTACTGTGTAATTAAAATGTGACTGTATTCCAATTATTTCTGGACTGTTGGTAAGTGTTCTCTACGTGATTTGTGAACTAATCACCATGTATTTTTATATACTGTAAATTATAGTATGGCAATTCATTTTTTATATTTAAGTTTTATTTACTTTATAGAAGAAACATTTCTGCATATTTCTACAGTTAGTAGTTGTAGTAAATATGATTAAAATGTTATTTTCAATTATAACGTTTCTTTCTATTTATTAAAGATTAATACTTTTTTAAAGATTAATTTAATATTAAGTGATATATTATTTACTATTTAAATTAAGTAAATTAAATGTTGCAATCACTTGCTCAAAAGTAAAAATACACCAAAATATTTAAAGTGTAAAAAACATTATTTATCATTGCATTTTATTGTTAATTCATTTTTATATAGATCGTATTTTAATACATTAAACTCGGTTTGGTTGAAGTTTATTGTTTACTGTTTAAAATGTTTGAAGTGCCTTTTCATTTAGCTTATTAATAGTAAAAATGCTTTTTGAAAAGTTTACTTTTACTTAATTAGCTTATTAATAGTAAACTTGCTTTATGAAAATTTTGTTTTTGTTTTTATATTGTTTATAAATCTAGGATGATATATTTCAAAATATCATCCTAGGATGATAAATTTTGAATTATCATCCATTAATTTTTATTAATCAACCGCTTTAAACAAAACAAAAAATTGATAAGAGTAGAGAGTGTTTCGTTTGCCAGTGCTGTGTCCTGGGCATTGACGGTAAACTGCACCACTGATTGATGTCAATTTTAAGACATATCAGGTTTGAAATGTTTGCTAATGGCAGGTTTAATTCTATTAAATGCGCCAAGTTGAATATTTTCCGTTTTTATATTGTCGATATAATATCTATCCACTTGTTAAATATGTTATATGATGTTCGGATATATATTCTGGAGTATTAATATTGTTAAAAACCGTTTACATGCTATTGGCAATTCATGAATTAAGACTATATTATATTATGTAGTATATGCGTTGGTTAATATAGATATTTGTTTGATGCATAATAGTTGCGTGATATTATAACGGTACAGTTACTTACCAGTATTATTATTGATATATTCTCAGTATTTTCTGTCGTGTATTCAGATTGGGTTATTTATTATATTATATGTTTTAATGAAGCTGAGGTGCTTCTTGTGTTGTTTGTTCCGTTGTGAATACGGAGGGTCAATGACACCTTATAGTCACAGTGAGTCACGATATGTGATTTTGATACCGTTGTGAGTACGGTAATATAGCGACAATAGTCATAGAATGGTTATTATTTTGTTAAGAGTACATGCGTAAAGACTTGCTGGAGGACATATATATGCACCTAGTTTGCATCGTTAATTGGCACCGACCAAGAGAAATACGAGAGAGGTAAGATTTACGCGGGTTGGAGTAAATTTTAATTCAATAGAATATTAAATTTGGTTACACGACGAATTTCACTTTGAATGTGGTTAGTAATATGCAATGGTTATGGTGAAATGTTATTTGTGAATATGAGTTTTGCTTCATGGTTATATTTATTGGTATTTTCTATGAAAGGGACAAGTTTAGAGTTTGGAAATTGAGGGTAAATGAAAATTTCGGAAATAGAAGAATTGTATGTAATTATAGTAATAGGCAGTAATTATTTGATATATGATGTTGTTGTGAAATCTTTGGATACTGCCTCGTGTTTTTTGCTCACTCTACAGGTCGCTTTATGAGACGCACTACTCCGATCAATGGAAGGGGTGCGAGAGATCAAACTCGAGAGCACGGGGATGAAGATGAAGAGATGAAAGCTCATGAAATTTTGTTACATATAATAAATATATTTAATAAAATATATTTAAAAATGGATAAATAGATTGTGGGACACAATATTTTGTTTATGAGAGGGCTGTTCCCATATACATGACAATTTATACGTTTATTGATGTATGTTATGTGAAAAGTTATTGATTTATGCTACTGTTCGTTAGTATGATTCTAGAAATTTGTTCGAGAAACTTGATTGATTTATTTGTATGAATTTATATTGTGATTCGAATTAATTTTTATCTAATGGAGAAATTAAGTTTTTATGATCTTTTTTGGAGTTATCAATTCTGGTGTGATGTTTTGTAATTTGCCTGATTGTGTTTTTTTCGAATTTGATTTGAATTTGGATTTGAAATCTCCATGGATGAGAATAATAAGTTATGAGGAGAATAGAAATTGTCGGGGACTGGTCGGAGTTAGTTGGTTGGGCGCCAACGGAAAATGCGATTTATAGTATTCCGGAGAGATTGAATTGGACCTCCATTGATAAAAAGCGAGGAAGAATATATATTTGATATTTGTATTATAGTAATAATACAACTGTATGATTAGTTTCTGCCTTCTTAGACTTTGTAATCTAGAATCGACAAAATGTCTTTGATACCACCTCCACCAAGCATGTGTATAAATTAAATGCGGAACATTCTGTAATTGTCTATTGTTCTCCATGCGTATGGAGAACATGAAGATGCAAAAATTATAACCTGTCATATTTTGTGGATTTTGAGAAAAAAATCACTTTTAATACTTTCCTATTTGCAGTAAAGCTATTGGTCATATAGGTTTTACTTAATATCAGGACACTTTGAGATAGCTGAGCTGATAGTAAGTTAGGTGGTAAATAAGATTAAATCGATTAACATAGACTTTTAGTTTGCAGATGCAGTCATTTAATTTAAAGCATGCGCCTGAAATGAAATTGTCCCATCCATAGATATGAATTATATTTTGTTTATTTCTATCTGTAGAGAGAAAAATAGGGCTATTTATATCTATGGTCCCATCGATCACTTTTGGTATGTATATTTACTTTCTGTTGACTTCATCATAGCTAAACATAAGTTGTGAGCATATAGTAATATAGCATAGTTTGACTCTTATCGATTATATATGCTTCGCGTTCTACATCTTGGTCGATAGAAAATCATTATATTTTAATGAAGTTTGAATAAATGGGTAAGAAATAAGTAATATCATTTCTATAATTTTTAGATTAATTATCGAGACATACACAATTTTTACATGTCACACGAATCTATAAAATATAGTTAGCTACATTTGTATCTAAATATTTTAGAACAAATTTACTATTTAAGAGATGTCTATTGTACATATTTAATGTTTTACCAGATCTTTAGGGTAAAAGTCGCAACTCTATCTATCAATACTCTCTGGTTGTGAGTAACTATTTCTAAGTATGAAATAGTGCAACTCCTTTTTTCTCAGATTTACATCACCGCACTGACATCATAAATTTAATATTATCATTTCCAAGTATCATTGCACAATGTATGTTACTGTCATTTATTTTCCTACAGTGGTGGAACGATTGTTGGGAAACCGTTAACTGCTTCCTTGGGTATTTTACATGGACGGTATAAATTAACATGTTTTACACTATAGTAAAGTCACATAAGGTAGCTGAGACAGTAAGTTAGGTGGTAAATAATGTGAAATCGGCTAACTCAAATTAATAATGCTTTGAGAATAAAGGCCTAAGTTTGGAAGTGCAGCCACCTAACTTAAAGTCTCAGCGTGAGATCAAAGTGGCCCCCAATCTACACCTTGAGCAAATTTCTAAATTAATAATTAAGTCAAACACTTCAATTAAATGTTAGCGATCTATAATTGTTTTTTTCTTTATTCGAAATACATTTATTAGAGAAATATTCGGCTTTATTTAGAAATCTTATAAGTTTTACTTTCGATCATTTAAAGACAATTTATAATTTACGTGTCTAAAGAAACTAATTATTTAAGATATCGGTACTTGTACATAGTATACGGCAGACTAATACCTACCAAGTAAATATTGTATGGGAATGTTGGTGCTCCCTTGGAACATCAGCATAACGGAAAACGCCCGACCAAAGTGTTTGAGTCCCGTCATATCGCAGGCTACTGAGATGACATTTGGACTGTAGAATCCACCACATATAGCGAAGATTGTCGCATAGATGACATAGGAGGCGAGAGGATAGAACCATAAAGTTGCGATGTTGGCATTAATGCCCATGACGAGAAGGCAACTTGAGAGGTAGATCCATCGTGGACAGAGGTTGAGGTCGCCAACCCAGCCAGAGACAATACGGACCACGCCGTCTAGGCAGCCCTGAAATATGAGAATGAAGGCTATTCGTTCACTTGTGATCTTCTGCTCATAGCTGAATCCGGCGAACATTGAGACCTGGCCAATGTATCTGGATTAGTGAGAGGAGAGACAGAAATCGAGAATATATATATAAATTATAATTACAATCAGAATAACAATAAAACTAATAATAACATGTAAAAAATAAAATAAGAATAAGAATTAGAAAAAAACAAAAACAAAAATTTAGGTGCTCCAACATATTTTTATTTTTATTTCGATTGGATCAGATTCGATATCGAACAAGTGTCGAATGGGTGTCTACACTATCAGATTTTATAAAAATCTAAAGAAAAATCTAAATATTCTACTTTTATCGAATCGAAAGAAATCAAAAGCATTGCATTTGTCCTACATTTGAAGTAAAAATGATTATGTAAATGAATAAAATCAACCCTAAGTATGTTTTATATTTTTGTACCATTTTCTGTCCCTTTTTATCTGTAACTCAAAAAAGAGACTAAGGTCATTTTTTATCACTCTGCGAAAATTATACAAATTGAAATTAAAATCTAAATGACATTTTATTTGTTTAATTGATTCTATTAAAATATTTTGAATTCAATAAAATTAATATCGAATCGACTCAAAAGGTAAAATCCGAAAAGTGTAGACGTCCAATAATAAGAATAAGAAGAAGAATAAGAATATTATCCCCATTTGGACTCCATCTGAAATTTGATGGGGCCCATATAAAGGCGATTATAAAATATATTGACTAGGGTCCATCAGGCTTTAAATTATAAAATATATTTACTAGGGTCCATCAGGCTTTAAATTATAAAATATATTGACTAGGGGCGATTGGGGGTCCATACATTAATTTTAATTCTAATAATAATAATAAATAATATGGAAAAAAAGTAATGTAATACAATGATATTAAAATTTTGAATTAAAATTAAAATTAAAATACAAGAAGAATGAATTAGATTATAAATAAAATACGAATGAGAATATCATTAATACTAATAATAAGTATGAAAATAAGAAATCTCTCAGTACACAATGATAATTAATTATTATTTCATTTGTAGTCATTACAGTTTTTATAATTTTGAATTTTTAAAGAATAACATTTTCAAATTTTTATATTTTTAATAGCTAACAATCCATGTTTAAAATATTTTGCAAAAATATTCATATCAATAGATAAATATTATATATGTATTGAAATACAGCAACTTGTGCCCATTTTTTGGCTGCTGGTAAAATAATTATTTCTTTAAAGAAAGTTATTAAAGATATATAAACTGGAAACGTAATACAATTAACTATATTTAGGTAGGTATCAATTTACTAAACATATTTTATAAAGACTGATAAACTCCTTTTAATCAACAACAAATAGTGTTTTTGCTGGCCATAATGCGTAAAATGTCGTTTTAGGGCAAATAATGCTGAATGATGCAAACAAATAGTTTTAAGGATTAACATATATGCCGAATATCTCATAAAATATTCAATATAAAATATGGACATCAGTTCTCGAATAACAAGAATGGTTTTAAATCTTTGCCCTTCTAAATATTGTTTTTTTATATTTAATGACACACATCTGCAAGAAAAAGATGTCGTTTAATAAGAGATGTATGTAATATAATGGAACAATAAGTAGTTGTTTGTGATAAGGGATACCAATAATAAATATTACTAGTGACGGTTTAAATATAATTTATCAAACCTATGTACTAACTTTTCTTTCATGATTCTTTTGATGTCTACCGATACACCACCAGTATTTTGACCTCTTAGTTTACAGCTTGATATCGATCACTTTCATATACATCTTATACGTGCCGAGAACATATATTATATGATTGAATATTATTATAAATGACATCATTAACAGTTATCGGATTTTATTTGGATACAATTTCCAAGCAGTAAATTATAAACTAGATTAACTCCTTAAAAGATATTTAAATATATTAAATTTAATACATATATGTATATATATTTATTTATTTATTTATTTAATTGGTGAATATTGGGAATGGCCCTCAAATGTTTATATGTTTAAAAAAATAGAATAGAAAGTATGTATAGATTTCAAATAGTTATAATCCGGTGAACACAATATTGATGACTTTGAAAATTTGGAATTATCTGGAGACAATCACAGACTATCGCTGTCATCTGTGGCCCTTAGAATATATCTCTATAGCAACGGAATCATTAAAGGGAAAATTTTGGCGATTTAAAAAAATTAACTCTGTTTTGTAATTGCCAAATATTGAGTGTTTGGCCAATAGCCAATATTTTGAGTTAACTGTTATAATTGGCAGAATATCGATCATTAATTCGAAATTGACTTTAATCTAAATAGTTGATACTATACTTTATTTGCACTCATTTGAGTAAAATTTATTCAATTTAAACTTTTTTAAGACAATAAGAGGCTAAAAATATGTTTCATATAAAATCAATAAAATTGTAAAGCTTGTGTATTATTACTCTATGATGCTGTATTACTGTAAATATCATTTTATGAGTATATTTTTTATGTGGGCATATTTATATTGACATATTATACTCGTACATAATTAATGTTAGTATCTAGATAGGTTAATTTCGTCAAATTCAATATTGATTGAAGAATCAATGGTATTTCTGTTAACCATTTAACCCAACATGCAGACACATACATGTAAATATTTATGTGTAAATACCACCAGTAAATACCACCAGTAAATACCACCAGTAAATACCACCAGTAAATACCACCTGTAAATACTACCTGTAAAACCACCTGTAAACTACTTATAAATAATAAAAATTCGATAAATATACTTATTCGATTTTTCAAGAGATTGCTTACAACAGATTTATGACCAACATCATTGTTTTTATATATAATTTAGTTAAAAGTATTTAGTTCAACATTCCAGTCATAATTCCAATTTCTGTGATAAACAAAAAAATAAACAGTAGGTACCTAAGCTATAATGTTATATGTATTTTATGATATCTAAATAAATGATGTGTTGTATTTTCTCATTTATGTATGTTCTTTAATTAATATGGGGACATCGATATTAAAGTTTGTTTGAGCTGCGGTAATAACTATAAACTGAGAGGATTTTCAATTTTAAAGTAAAATTTGTATAATAATCTTTCGAGTGTGCTATCTTTTAAATGTAAACTTACTTTCACATTTATTAAAGTTAAAAATGAATAAAATTTGGCTACAAGATACAATTAGTTGGACATATTGGTATAAACAAGTGTCGCTTGATTAATTTGAATCTATTACGTTCTAATTTATAGATAAATAGATTTGTATCTAAATATGTATATTGTTATAGGTGTACAGAACAGTATACAGTATTTATATATTGTATATGTGTGAGTATATTGCTTGACACAAAAGTAATGTTGATTTTACACTGGCCAAAAAAGGATAAATAATAATTGCAAAAGTTTGTAGAATAAAGATTTTTAAGTTCAAAGTAGTAAATATAGTAAGTTATGAATGGTAAATTACAAATTGATAAAATTGATACAAATAGTTCGTATAAAAAAATATATTAAAAAAAACCCACTTAAATTCATTGTAAATCCTTAATTTTTTACTATGCAAAATGAAACATTCAACTAATGGAAATAAATATTAAAATATTGATAACTAAAGAATCATTTATCTGCAGTATACAAAAATGATAACAATAAAAAAACATAAAAACATAATTCATAAACAAGAACAGTAAAATTTAAATTTTCAATTGTTGTAAGATAAGCTCATACTTTATTCAATTACATGTATTTCATTCTTTCATTGTTCTATAATGGAGCAAGTTCACATATACAAATTAACATAAGATATCGCGTTATTTTATCGTAAAATATTAATTATTCCGGAATATTAATCCATGAAAATCGGATTACTTACAGTTAGAGACCTTTTCTGTATCAAGTAAATCAGAGCTCTATAGTTTTGGCATTTAAAAAATCCTAACGGAAGTTTTGAAAAACTTTATATAAATATATTGATAATTTAATAGTAGTAACGATTTAACTAACCCGCAATTTGATAAAATCATCGCTAGAATATAGATCGAGAAGGAAGCATAGGGAAATTCTGGATCCGGGTCATTCTGGTCAGACGAAATCAGCTCAGAAGATATTTCAGTTTTACTCGTTGGCAGTATCGACCGCGAAGAAATTATATCCAGAGAAACACAGCGAGATAAACTGGCTGTCGACAACATAACACTCCCGAATTCCGCCTCTTTTGATCTCAAACGAGCTGCTGTTTGACTGTGGTAGTGATTCTGTTTGTTCTGAGTGTTTGAGTTAGATAATCGACCTTCCTTGTGGATGACAATGTTCCTGTTGTCGGAGTCAACTATTGTGTCTGGCATGAAGACCGCTGCCACTGCCAGGTGGAGATAAATGCCCCCCAAAAGAATCATCGCGTTGGGAAGATAGTAAAAATCGATGAGATGGATTACCAGAGGAGGTACACAGATTAGGCCGACACTGGAGCCAGACATACAGGTACCAATGGCCAGGGTCTGGTACCTACGATGACAGCGGGCGACCATGCAGAGGATGGAGGAGTAGCAGAGAGAAAGAGAGAGACCTAGGTATAAAAAAGCAAAACGGAGAGCAGGGTTGCAAAAATAGGCAAAAAGGAAAGAGACATAAAAAAGAAAAGAAAAGAAAAGAAAAGAAAAGAAAAGAAAAGACAAGAAAAGAAAAGA
>JAYRBW010105291.1:0-18953 GCA_036023295.1 Invenusta paracnida
CGCACGTTCCTTATATACCCTTGCGACGTTTCATTGGTTGGAGACTTGCTCGATCCTGATTGGACGTGAGGGGGGGGTGAAGTCGTAACGCACCTTCTTACTACTGATGTATATGACAACTGGAGTAAAATTCTTGTTTTTTTATAATATGTCATTCATTTTTAACATTCACTATAATAGATTGTAGCCATGATAGGACAATAATAATTTATAAATTCTACAAAAATATATGCAAAACGAATAGATACATAAAACCAACTTAACTTAAGTTTTATTTGTTTAGCTAGCGGGACAGGAATACAAAATAAATTATATATAAATAAATAAAGCCTTTGAGGTTGGTTTTATAAACTTTAATCTAAACTCATTTTAATGTCTTTAATTGAAATAAACATTTTTTTTTCTATGTCATGCTTTTCTGGGACTCAATTGTTTTATCGACAAACTCTTCTAATAATATATGAAATATTTTTTATTTAATTTACTTTATTTAAAATAAAATAATATTATGTTTTCCATAAATAGTTCTGGAAATTATCATAAATTAATATATAGTTGTTCAAAACATTTTAGCATATTTGTATTTATATATTCACATATTTATCTCTTTGTATAGTTATATATAGAGGAAATGTTTTTCATGATAATGGATATTGTGCGAAAATGTTCTAACTTCAAAGCCATTTATGCTATTTACTTTATTATTTATGTATCGTCACCAAAGTGCTAAAGCAAAATATGAAATCATTATTACGTTAAGATTTTAAAAGGTTTGATTATTATCGTTTCACATTTTTGCTGTTTTGTGAATATTTGTTTAATCCTTAAACTGGTTCGATTTATAATTTTGAGAATGAAAAGAGTGCTGAAGATCAAACTTTGAAATTATCACACCAACTTTTCAATAATACTGGTTAATATTATCAAGGCTTTATTGTCAATTTGCATTGCAATTTTAATAATTTTAATTTTACTAATTACAAAATAAATGAAATACAAAATTGTTTAGTACTACATAATATAATAATAATATGATATACCTGATAATATTATTGTTAAATTTAGCTAACTTTTAATTCCTCTGTATTGCAACCTGATGTAATGTTTATCTAACCTTTATATACAAATTACAACTTTGATTTATGTATTTAAAATATATTAATAATTCTTAGTAGTAAGTTAAAGTTTAAAAATATGTAAATTTATAGTTTAGTGTTGTCACTATTCAACGCATTGTTTTATAAAATCATCCCACAATCGGTCGGATTTGTTTAAGGATTATGTAAGTTATAAACAACTTTATAATATTTTAAAAGAAATTTTGTTTTGTAAATTAAAACGCTATTATGAAATTTAACGGTACGAAAAATACTTCAATAATAGTGTATTTAAAAAAATGTTATTGCCTTGTCTACTTAAATATATATATTTTTTTAAATGTGTCATTGAAATTTCTTTTTTTTCCCTTGTGTAATCCTTTACATATATTATTAGATTGGAATTCTTCTGAATCATACCAGTCTAGTTGTATCTAGTTTTGAGTACAAGTCTAATAACGTGTATGGAAATCAATAGAGAACTACCGTGTATATATAGGTACATACTGTCGCCTTAAACCTTACTCAATAATATGATGTTACAAACGCACCAAAGACTGAAACAAACACCTCCGAGGTCAATGCTCGACCTGTAAATAGCGCCGGAGAGGCGAATATTATAAGGCTAGCAGAATATTCTAGAAATGACGAAGTCATTCTAAAACCCACGACAGGGTGTCCACATGTACGTGAAATTCACATATATACATGTATATGCGTGAATTTTAGGAACCCAACTTTTTTTTAATAGTACGTAAATAGGGGCAATATGTACAGCATTATTTATTATATATACACCTCTCCTTTCCATCATTTCATTACATTCCCCGTTCATGTTTGTGCTTTCAGCCTTTTTATTCAAAATCACTTTTTTTATATGCTTATGAAGTTTTTCATATGCAGTTGTAATTGTTTTTGTATTTGTTTTTTAATTTGTCAATGTTATTCTCTCACTTTATGTAACATGTTTATTTGTAATTAGTACCTATTCCCCATTTTTAACTGCCTCTTTGTATCTCGGTTCCCAATTGATATTAAATATATACGCTTTATTATAACATGTACGTGAACTTTTTGATGTACTAATATTTGTATATTTATATACCTTTTTTATCATTATTCTGTTAAATATGAACTCCTGTTAAAATCTGTTGGGTAATATTTTATAATAGATATCATGTTACTCAAAGGATGATCTAGTTAAGTTAACTTAACTTAATATTGGAAAGTATAATATTAATTAATGTCAATCTTTATGTCTTAAGGAAAATATTTTAAATACGAGTATACATATATATATATAAAATATTTTTTCTTACGGCTTGCGAAGGTGTTCGAGCTCGATATAACACAGCATTGGAGGACCAACTAATGAAGCAGCAGAAAATGGGAAGTAAAGAAAGTGCCCGAAATCGCAAAGCACAGTTACGTGAAATTTAGGATGAAGAAGAAAGACAGAGTATCTTTGGAAAGGGCTAGAAAGAAACAAAAACTCATCGAGACTGGTCACATTTTTAATTTAACATTTTTGGCAATTTAATACTGAATCTAATTTTTGACCGTTTATTAGTTTCTGTATTGTACTTATTAAATGGCTGGTATATAGCACATTTTATTATGTTTTTAAAATAATATACTTTTTAAATAGGCTTAGTTCTCTAAAATTAATTTTTTTAAGAGGCCAAATTTAACGCCGTATATACGTGAATTTTTTATGTCAAATAATGTGGACACACTGCCACGGGAAGAGTCATTTTTAAGATGCAGTAATATTAACCAAACCACTGCAATCTTCCACAAAAGAAAAGCATTTTAATATTAGCACATCATGGAACATGTATGTATGTATGTATGTAGGTATGATGTACACGTATAATAGGTACTTTTTTAATAGATATGACTAATACAGTGCTCTGCATATTATAAAGGAGGACAATGTTTCTCATCGGTGAATCAATCTTATTATTGGTTTCTTAACCAGACATCTATTAAATGTGTTGATAGAAAATAATATTGCCATTCCTTTAGTGCACAGTGATTTTCTCGTAAAAAGAAAGCACAAAACCGTTCAAAGCATTCTGTAAAAACTATTGATATCTTAACATTGCTTTGTTATTGTTCTTATTGGTACCAAATGATATCAAAGTAATTTAAAAATACATCGATCTGTCTAACTATCTATTTAGCTATTATGTACTGTTTCCTTCCCGGCTAGATCCCCGGGCGCCGGTCTCAACTCTGGTGGATCTCACCCTGCGGTGAACTCTTCCACGAGGGCTCAGCTCCGCCCCGGGACCCCCGGAGTCCGCTCGATCGGTCCTCCTGTCTGCTCCTGGATCTCGACACTCTGGCTGCCCAACCCGCCGACACACACAAGCTCGTGCGCCTCAAGCTGGCTCGGGCTGATCTGCGTAGGGAGAGGCTCCAGAGGTGGCGTTTCACAAAGGTGACTATACACCTCCGTCTTCGTGGATTAATTAACTTGACTAATTCAAGGCCTAGTCTGCACGGACGGTTTTTTGCACGACGCACAAAAGTCTAGCCAATATTATATATCAATAAGTACTGAAAATGGCGTACGAAGGAAGTGTTATTTTTAAATTTGACATTTAAGAATGACAATCTTTACACTTTATAAGTACAGTGTAGGTTAATCATTTTCTAACCACAGTGTAGACTACTGCATAAAAGCGTGAAGTGAATTTCTTCCCTTTTCGCATTCATTTTTTACAGTCACTACATGTAGCTATACCTGACATAATAGCATACCTATAGGTACACCAATTTATTTTAACTACTGCCCTTTTACTTTAATGCATCTATTAAGGTCGGTAGCATTTATTTTTTGTTAATATCATGACTATGCAAAGTTTATTGAAATTATACGAAATACTTATGCATGTCATCATTCAATTTCGAAAATCTCAGGAAATAATAACTTATTTTAGCATATTTTATTGTTATCTTTTATAGCTTCGTCGACCTTGATTGTATCATATTCTGTTTCAAGAATATGTAGTTACGTTTTGACTCATGAAACATATTTTGTATAGTTTATTCAGTAACAAATATAAGATAATATCATAATTATAATAATTTTTATAACCAATTATTTTTAATGATTTACATGTTTTTAATAAAAGAAAAGTATTGACTATACTGTCATTTTAAGAATTAAAAGAAAACGATACGATTGGATACATACATGCACATCTTCAGTTGTGAACATGACTGACAAAACTGTATAGAAATTAAAAATATGATAAGAATCTATGTGCAAAAGGTCGTGTAAGGTAATTAAGAGATTAATCAGATTAAAGCAAGTAGAGTGTTGAAATTCAATATGAAAACAGACAAGAATACATAATAGGGCGGCTGTGAAAAATAATCAAGATTCTAATTGGATTATAGTGAGTAGAGTAGTGAAAACAATAATTCTGGTGCACAGCTAATATCATGTTATTATCTCATATTATGTAGCAGGATAATAAGTTCTCTTTTGATATTTTGAGATAAAATGAGTAGGTTTCAATAATTAGAGTATTCCAAAAGTGTTACAGTATTTACAATTTGACTAAAATATGCTATGAAATATTATTATTGTGTAGTGATAATATTTTATTATGTTATTATTACATCATTTTATTAGATTTTAATGACGATATGATCAATATATCTCATAAATGGGAAGTTTTATTATCCAGTTTCGTTAGGGAGGTTTCATGGGTACATCCTTGCAATACATTAGAGATTTGCAGAAGTATTTGTATGCCAATAAAATGTCTGATATACGGAGAGTGCAATTGTGAATATTTAAATATAAAATTAAAACTATTAAAATAATAAAATTAAGACCATTAAGGATGGTACAAATGCATCTGTGATTAGCTATGCATCGGAGTAAAACTATCTGATATTAAAATATATGCAGTTTATGAACTCCTACAATGGTGCTAACTTGCTATTATGAACATAATTAGCAAGAATAATTTCATGTTTTTTTTTTAATAATTACATTTAAATGTACACATGCATAAATAATACTACAATCATTATAAATAGAAAGTCAGTGTTAGCTCCTAATAAAAAATTCTGACACAGAAACTTAAATTTACCCAAAGAAACTATTAAAATAATTTTTTTCCAATGTCTGACAAATGCTTGTTTTTACCATTTTTGTCAATTTTCCAAAAAGCTTATTGTCAAACTTTCAATATGTTAAGATGAAATGTTGCATATACATCTACCTATATAGCAAACTCATGAAAAGATCTTGAAAATTGCAGCCCTGATCGGTTAAAGTTTGACAATTTTGTTTCGATTCTCCTTTCTCTCCAATATGTTAACAGAAACATTAAAAATTGGTAATAGAGTATTGGGGTTTAGTCATATAAAAATCTGATTCAATATATCTAATCAGGAGAAAATTCTGCATTGGAGAACACTTTGTCTCATTTTGATATCTAATTTGTTATGTATCTAGCTAGATAGTTGAATTCCAATACATATGCGAGTAAGATGCACTGAAGAAATTTTGATACGAAATTGTTGTAATATATTCTTAAATATTATAATGTTTTTATTTTCATATAATTAAAAAAGCAAATATTACAAACTAACATAAAAATAAGTGTTTCAAGGCTAGTTTCGACAACTGATATCATCCAACTTGCCGTATTGAAATTACACTATTTCAAGTGAAATTAGCTATCCCATTTATAATACGTACTTTGGTGTTGTTCTAATTTATTAGTTTTTCTTATCAAATCATTAAGTGCCGAACGTAATTAAGAAGTAAGTGCTTTATTAACCCATAGGTTTCAATATTGGATGTGTATAATTTCCCATTTATCTTGACCGGTTTACTAAGAATGAAGAAGACACCTGTCATTATAAACATTTAATAATTTAAATATCAATAAATATATCTACATACATACATATGCATGTTCGCACGTATACAAGTATATTTTGTATAAGAGTTAAATACAAATATATGACCAAGTAAATTACATTTTATAATATTACAAATACATGCAAAATGTATATATATATAATTTAATTATATTAACAAAAAAATTGTAATTAGCAGTATAGTAAACTATTTTAGTATAGTACAGTACTATAATATTACACTTCATACGACTATTCTTAGATAAGAATTATTGCGTATTATGTAGCTTATTTACTCGTAAGAATGTGTTGTGTATATAGTTTCCGCTGTTCATGTATGTCTTTTTTTAAATATATGTGTAAGTATATCATGTTGGATTTAATATTTATCAAATCAGCTCAATCCTAATGTGTAAGTAGATCTTAAGAATAATCTGCTTACCTATAATACAGATTATATTTACGTCTATTTAACCGTTAACTTACCACGATAGCAATATTTTAAAAATTAGAATAAAAAGCACACGTGCACACTTTCCTTTACTCGTGCTTACCTATCTATTATAAAAAAAATATATTATACTTTATAAAAAGATCCACAAAAATTGCGATACATTATAGTTAAATTTGTTCTTTGGCTCATTTTTCACGCTCCACTTCTCAAAATAAATGAGTGATATTATGTGCTGTTATAACCTGCCGTAATGTTTACTACTAATGTATTTTGGGTCAATATGTCGATATTACTCATACGTATGTGTACTCAAGGCGACTATCATTTACCCATGAGGTATGTGATATAATATATGTATAAAACAGGTTTAACGAAACATTGTATGTCGGATGAAATAAAAAATAGCGTCTGCATTGTTTGCAACAGTCTCAAAGAAAAAATCAAGTATAAACCATAATTTACTCCGGCAAATTGTAGCTTTTGCATTTCTCTACTATAGCAGAAGATATTGACGAGTTCGCCTATTCAAGCTGGAAATGATCATTGAATTTGTAATCAATGTGAGTGACATAGAGAATATTCCCAGAAAGTGTAAAATGTAGCTGTTATTCGGACAAACTATAATATAGCATAATTGCCAAGTAGAGCAAGTGTGTGTCACAACAATAGTTATTATCGTGTTTCTACGCCTTCCATTAATTATTTTAAGGGAGTTCATTTGTGCCGCGTGAAATTGAGGGGAGTCAATATGTATCGAGTGAAATAAGGGGAGTCACTTTGTAATGGGGATCGCTTGCCTTTATTTTGATATACTGTTCAAATTGACTTCCCAGTACAAATTGTCAGTTTGTATCGCAACACGTTTGGGATACACTGTATGTAAGTTACAACATTGAAATTATCTAAACAGGAGATATTAAAATTACGTACTGAATTGATAAATGCCGACACAGTGACATAATTATCGAAATAATTAAACTACGGAGTTAAATTCTTTTTAAACACATTACACTGACCGTTGAGAGAGAATGAATAATACTTCCAAAATAGAAAGCTCTAACTTGTTAGTTGACGAGTCGATGATCATCTTAAAAGTTGAGATTAAAGTCAATAATAAATTGAGAATTTATAATGGGCTTGGGGATAATGTTTGCAATTGATCCACTGAGGGAGGGGTGTAAACATCCGATATCATATTCATTTCAGGGTGTGTTTCTTAATTCGGGTATTAAGACGCCAAGTTTTTTTGTACTATGTAGCTAGCCACAGTGGAATGGGTAAATAATATTATATTTCAAGTTAATTTAGTCCTTAAGTAAGTTATGGTCACAAAATGGGACTGGTTGTCGCAACTACTCTGGTTTCTACAGCTGGATAAACTTCGGTAATTGTCGCTCGTTTTTTCGTTAGAGATTTCTTGAAGTTGTGGTTCTAAGAAAATGGTCAACGTAACTGGCTTCTTGGCTGATCCTTCAATCTGTGCGTGGACCACCTGCTTTTCAATTTTGTACTTGTTGATGACACTTTCCGGATGGATAATGTATTGAAAATCGTTCAGGGTGGCCACATATTATACGGAAATATACGAAAATTTGCAGATTTTTTAATGAATATACGGGAATGTCTGGTTAAACCAGAAATCGGTATACAGGATTTTTTAAACATAGGTATACAGGAATTTTTTGTGTTGCTTTTATACTGCTTTTTCAGCATCCTCATAGAATTTCGTTTATTACTATGTACATAATTTATTCACGAATTTATATATAATTTATTATTATTTATATTTAATTTATAAAAATTGAATACCACATACTAACTCTTTCAACTTTTTATCGTATAAATATTAAATTATGATCTATGGTTATATATTATTATCTGATATTATGATATGTTATGATATTACGATCTATGTATACAGGGTTTTGGCAAAAGTCTCTGGACTATCTATAGTAAATATATTCAGTGACTATTGGCTACTGATTACTAAAAGGAAGTTTATTTTTAATCAAAATATATAAAACATTGTATACAATGTTCAAATTGTTTACTATACATATTATAGTCTAGTCAGGGACAAACTATTTACTATAAATAGTCCAGAGACTTTTGCCTTACCCTGTATATTATAGTAATTACAGTATATATACTATAATATTCTTTCGTTATTATATATATGAATATATGGAAATATTGGGGAAGTTGATAAAGTAAATAACATGGTCACCCTGATCGTTTGGTCTTCAGCTTGTAGTGAGTCGAGAGTGCAATTTTTCCTGACTTTTATGGTACAAGGTGCGAATCCAGCCTATATGTAACATTCTTTTACTGGAAAATCCAAAAAAGAAAGGTTGTTCACAAGTGTAGAAATTGTCGAAGCAATGTCAAGTAATGATAACATTGTAAAGTGAATATTGCTAACATGAAAAGTAAACCGTAAACTTATCTATACTGTCACTCTAAATATTCTCGTATTTATCTAATTCTAAATTTGGTTTTCCATTAGATTTATGTTTATTTATTCTCAATGAAGCTGCTTAAAAAGAATTTGTAAAAAATTTCACAATGTGACAATTTCTATTTTTATTTTATTTATAAAATTTTACCTAATTTAAATGTATTCAACTTAAAAGAAATGAAGCGAAATTCAATATAATCTAAAACGTTTACACGAGATATAGTTGAAATTATAACAGTATACTTTTCTTTAACATTCTGCCTGGGATTGCTGTTTCTGACAACTGTATTGTGAGTTTTAGGAGACCTATCTTATCTATCAAAATATGTCAAAGAGCCATTTTTATATATAAGTCTGTACAACTTCTATTTTTATTGCTTCAAATTAGGTCATCTTGCTACTTAAACATTATTATGTTTTAACAATATAACTAAATTATGTTACTATATATGTTATTATACTATTATGCTATACGGATAAATCTATTTTATTATGAGATATACATATGCACTACATACATAAATAATATGGCAACCTATGCATGTGAATGTATTACATTGAAGTAATATTAGAAGAAAAAACAAAGTTTTGGAAGACCGACGACTGCGGAATTTGTTTTCAACAAAAAAGTTATTAATATACATTTCCTAAAACTCTTAACTAACAGATATTTCTTAAAAATTATGCTGTTGTAGCAAATGTTGTTTTGTATATGCTTCTTTGTTTTAAAAAATATATTTCCTATATTTATAATTGATCATAGCATGATATCTTAGATGTAACAGACGTTATTATACATATTTTTAGGAATGTGAAAGAAAATTAGACAAACTTAGAAAAGGACATCGGACTTATTTTATATTTCAGTCGAATGAACTACGTATTAGAATAACTTTCACCATTTTTTATTATATTCTTTTCATGCTATGTACATTAATATACATGCATATTATACGTTTAATTTTGGCATATCACAAATTATGTTTTCAATATTTTTTCATCAAATTATCACATTTTAATGTAATCTTTTAATATATAAAAAAGTTATCAAACGTTTTCGTCAAAAGGCATTTGACTTCATCGGGACATATATAAATTTATATATATATTTAAAGTTTATGCTAAACTGTCTGACTTTTCTTTTTATTTGGATTTTTAAAACATTCTCTATTCATCAATTTTTAATGTAATCTATTTTATAAACAATGTAACGTTATTTATCATACTATTTTCTCTAAATAATTTAACGTTTTATCGGGATTTTCAAATTATGTTTAAAATATGTTCTTATAGTGAATTAATATGGTATAAATACCGGATAACATTTAGTATCTATTAAACTTCGAAAAAAATTGGCATAAATGTAATCAAAGAAACTAGATATTAGATTATAATCAATTTTCATTGCAGTCCTAAACATATTTGATTTGATTTAAGTATATCGCTTTTTACAAGAACTTTTACAGACTACTAATACGTATATAATTTAAAATGTAATCATATTTTATTCTCAAGATAACTGGTATTGTACAGTGTGTCCAAAAAATGGGATGCGACCCTGATAAATTAGTTTCTCTATGTGCATTACATATCTATTTCAATACTATTCAAGTTATTTACTATATATGCATTCTATCTATATTACGTTACACACACGCTGTTTTGTAATCAGAAGTCATACAGGTAGATCTTCTTTCGAATAGGAATCCTTCACCATCTGCATTTTCTCCCTTCGTCATTAATCAACCAATTAAAATTAATCACTTATTATCCAATCACTTTACAGGACGGACGTCTCATGAACAAGTCACGCCTCTATGCTCAAACTCGCATCCTTCGCGAACGTGGTGACTTAGTTTGCGGTGTCTCCATGGTAGCCGATTCTTGGCCACCCGACTACATGGCTATTGGTTGCCGGTGGTTACGGCCTGGAAGTGGTACGCTGGATGTTCGCGTCATAGCTGATGGGCCCACCCGAGTTTTACTTATTGAGGACGCGGCTTTGGTTGTCAAGGTAATTTATATTGTGTAGTTGCTACGGTAGAATTGTTTTTTCTCATAAGCTGTGTACCGTAAAGAAAAATTGAAATAATGAAGTTTTATAATTATTATTTTGCATGGATGGATATATATATTAATTTGCATATATTCTATCGACATTTTATTGTTTCTAATGCTTTACATTCTTGTGTGGTTGGCAGTCAATTAAAATACCAATACCAACAGTGCTTAACACTACTATAACGGAAAGCACTAAAAACTATAAAATTGCAGTGATCAGAATTTCCGGTACATTAATTGTCTTAAATTACCAACCAATTGATTATATATAGATTCATTATATGCTATTTTACTATTTCAATCTATCGAAAAGCTCGGTTTACAATTTTTTTCAAATATTGCATAGAAATATATACCTATAAAGTATATATTAATATTATTAAGAGATGGTATTTTGAAATATATTTATTTTGTTTTTTTTAAATAAAGCTTAGTTGAAAATATTATTGTAAAGGATAAACTTTTAACTTGTTTTTCAACTGGCTTCACTAAATATAGTTTTATTTCATAATTTGTAATATTTCATTTTCAGATTGGAAAAACTGCATCTGTAAGTATGTAAATGTAACACATGCTTAAATAACATTTTACTTATGTAACAATAAATTATATTAAATGTTTATTTGTTTTTATCAATTTCTAATGATTTTATCTAACGTTTTTGTAGAATCTGTTTATTCTAAATATTTTATCTACATTCTACATTGTCATTCTGCATTAACTTCAATTGAAGAATTTTCATAAAACTAACAGTAATATTACGTGAAGTTTGTAATCTATCTTTTGAATAATGTTTGGTATATTCATTAATTGAATATATGATGTAGTGGAAGATTCCAAGAATTGCTTTTTTTAACTTGTTTTAATGTATATCAGTACCACTTATAGCAAAGTAACATTATTAACTTCTTATTAATTTTATTTAAAAATGTATTTAAAACATGAAACACATATAGATGTTTTTTACATTAGGTATTTATTTCTCATTACGCGTAATCCTATATAGCTGAATTAAACTTTAAAATATAGCAGCTAATATCTTAATAACATCATTTATATTATATTAGATGATTTATTTATCATCGCTTATAAAATCGCAATTTTTACAAAAAATGTAATCCTATCTACAAAATAATCTTTTTGTAAATAGGATAATTACTTAAATAATAACGAAATATAGGATTATATTGTTGTCATAACTAATTACGGTTTAATCGGGTATTAATGTTCTGTATATAACGTTTTATTTTTTTATAATAAACTTTACAAAAACATTATTAGTTTTTAAATCAATGACTTATAAACTAAGTTCAGTGATGACCACTTTATTCTAGTATAACTGGTAAAAGATTATGTTCTCCGATTAAGCGAGTGCCACAATTAAACGATATTTTTAAAACTGAAATAAATAAATTGAATTAATAGAATTCTTAAGTGGAAACATCAGAGATATTTAATCTAAAATAAAGACAAAACGGAAAAGCTCTGGTAAAGCTTTATTGTTCACGACAGTAAATTATCATATTAATATTATGTTTGACTATTTTCTCAATTTATATAAAGCGTAGCAGTCGCACTCGAAATAATTGTCATGGACAATAAAGCTTTACCAGAGATTCTCCGTTTTCTCTTTATTTTAATAGAATGCTTTTCAAATTTTATCGTTTACAATGCCATAAAAAAATATAGCAGTAAATACCAAAAAATACAATGAAAGTAAAATTTGTAGTACGCTTATTAAAAAAATTAATTACGAAATATAAACACAGCTTTACTTGAAAGCTATTATTATTGGTTCGTTTACTGATGAATTTTGTGAACTTTTAAAATATACAGAGTACGAATAG
This sequence comes from Invenusta paracnida, assembly GCA_036023295.1. Classification (NCBI taxonomy): domain Eukaryota; kingdom Metazoa; phylum Platyhelminthes; order Proseriata; family Coelogynoporidae; genus Invenusta; species Invenusta paracnida. The sequence goes on from JAYRBW010105291.1 coordinate 12,811, forward strand.
TCCGGGGATTTGTGCTCAAATGGGAGTTAACTCAAAACAAATGGCAATACTAATAAACTACATATATACAAAATGAAAGCTCATAAACTCTGCAATAACATATCAAAAGAAAATATAATTAGTGGAACACCTTTTACTAGATGGGGGGACAATTTGACCTTACGTATGCCCATATGACAGATGTGGTTAGTGTTATTACATTTCTAAACATTAATATAATGCCCTTATACTATTAGATAAGAACTAATAGGATACAAGTTTAGATAAAATGACAAAATATAATATAAGAATGTATTTATTTTCAGAATAAGTACATAATACATAAATTGTCAAATTAGTCATAATAGATAATACATATATACATAATAATAATTTATTTAGTCAATTTAATCTTATTAATTTGATATAAGATTAATAATTATGATATTAATTTCAAGATATTTAAGATAATAATTTTATATCATTAATATATATTAGTTTATTAAGCGTTCTAATCTTAATATTGAAATTATAAATATATATTATTACCCTAACCCTAACAAAATGTATGTGAAAATCTATATAAATATACAAAAAACATACCAAATGATCCCCCTCTAGAAAAAGTTGTTCCACTAAATAGATGTTTTATATGTGATAAGGCTGTTCATATGCGTTCATTTGGTAGATCATTTATTACTATTTCAATTTATTTTGCGTGCTTCCTTATTTCACCTGGACTAGAATTAAGTATGAAAATTATCTGAGTGGAATTACTTCCGTGTTGATAGATACATAGTATGTTGTACATGTATTTAAATGTACCTACATATGCACAAGATTAAGCTTAATCATTGAAGACTCTCAATAAAGTGGAATATTGATCCAAATAACCAATCCAATTCATCATATTGGATTAAATTAATAATTGAAATTATTTGATAATTCAGTAATTATACATGACATTAAACAGAATGTAAGTTTGTATAGGTAAATGACAAAATAGTATTCAGACACAGAAACTGCGTGCTAGAACATTAGAACAGATTCAAAATAATTTTGCTGCAGCTATGATGTAATTGGATGTTTAATTTAGGCTTAATGTACTTAATGTGAAATGATTCTCTAATCTGTTTAAGTATCAAAGTCGATTCATGATTAGATTTGTCAAAAATTTTAAACTGATCTAAGAAGAAGTTATTACAACACCATGGTTGAACTGTAATAAATCGTTATTAATTGCTGAATTTAATTTAACATTTTTGTGTTCCGAGGATTTCGAGCCCAAATGTCATTTGGTTTTACCTATATAGGTAAGGTCTGTTATTCACCAAACATTTAAATTGATAGACGACATTAATTGGTCTCGACAGTTTTAGAGTCACTGATAAGATAGAAGTAATTGTTATTATTTTCAGTTTTGAAGATGAACGAGAAATTGTTATTTGAGTCACGGGAAAACGTTTTTGGTTTTTTATTAAAGATTAAAGAAGAGTATCTTAGATAGGGAATGAGGAAATGGAGAGTAGGGTCGGTTTCTTTAGTCTCGCTATTAAAGAGATCGATAAAAATGTCTCTATTAAAAAACGATACACGCAATTATAAAAAACAACATAGGATAATATTTTTAAAGAAATGTTTTTTAAATTGGTGACTTTCAAATGTTGAAAGCTATATGCTTTTACAGGTAGTATAAGCTATAAAGTACCAAAATTTAGAGATTATCTGGAATTGTTTTTTTTACAGTAGATGGTGGTTTCAAAACAACTATGATTAAAATTAATAAGAACATCTAAAAACACTTTGCATATGTCTCCGATTTCTGTAGTGAATTTAAGAATTTATAAGAAGTTTATAAATAAGAATTTATGAAAGTTCTAAGCATGTTGAAAAACGAGTTTATTCTTATTGTTTGAAAAAATACAAAGGATATCATCGACATAACAACAGTAAAATGCCATGATTTTTCTGAGTGTATCAGGAAAATATTCGCTATGCTAGAGCCCAATGTAGACCTCATGGTAATTTCTTCTATTTTCTAAAACAGGTAGTCTTTATTAGAAACAAACCCCCCTTTGTCAACTTTAACGATTTTTCCGGTGGAAAAAGCAATTTGGTAGAAAATGTATTACTTAAAACATAATTGCAGACAGAGTCGGTGGTTTTATTCAAAGGAACATTAGCAAACAAACGATTCAACTTTGAAACTAACTAATTGATCGTTTCTGAACATAGTAATGAAATTTTATTTTATTTTAAAACGAGTCTGTAGACTTGACTATGTGATCATGAGGGACATTTAGCTAAATTATATTCAGTAAAGTATTAAGAAAATAAATTTAAGTATATCTTACTTATTTCGATAACCTTCATTCGTTGATTATTCACTCGTGTAAGTTTTTAGAAATTAAAATCAATGATAATAATAATTCTATTATTAAGAATAAAATAAAACTTTCTCAGATTTTGAAGACTTAAATAAAATATCTCTGTCATTTTCAAAACATAAAATATTTGCTTCTCTCTCAAAACAGTGATTGCGATAATTTTGAGATCAAAAGTCATCGATCAATTTAAATGTTTGTTGGATCCAAATCTTTTTTATATATTTTTAAAACCAAACAAAATTTGGTCGTAAGCTTATCATGTTTATTTCTAACCTTATAAATTTATTTTTTAACTTTAAATCTTTTGACTTATATAAGTTTAACATACTAGTATATTATATGTACTGGCATTTGGTTAAGCTCAAATTGCCCCAAAAAAGTGGATACCTAAATTATCCGGTGCACTAATAATTAAAGCTGGCTTAAATGAATTTAGCAAACATTAATACAAAGTATTATTATATGTTGAATGCATTGGCTGTATATTATGAAAGCCTATATTGTTAAACATGTTATACAATCAACTTAGTTAACAATCTGATAATATTTCAAACTGTTTCATTGCATTTTCTATTTTCGTTGCTTTGTAAAAAAATCGTGGTTTCAGTGCAATGAATGCATGATAATCCTGTAAAAAAATATCGCTTAGAATTTAGTTTTAATTCTATATAAAAGGAAAATCTAATTGATTATTGTATTTAAATTGAAGATTTATCGTGGAAGTTTAGAAGCGCACTACGAATTGATATGCAATGGTACATTGAAAATGTATAAAATAGTTAATTTAAGCTTTTGTGGCAACATGCAAATTTGGCATGAAGAATAAGGACATGTGTAAGTTGTTTGAAAATTGAAATTCACTAACGTAGAAACATCAATAATGTAGTCAGAAGAACAATCTAAACAAAAGCGCATTAAACTAAAATGAGTAAAGTACACGCCTTACCAACCAACCAAATCAGGCTTTGCGCCAGTACTCAGAGGACGGATGGATGTGCGTGGAGACCGGATCTAGACGAGGGTCTCATCAGCAAATGTTCTCCTCTGTTGGATCGACTCCAACTGCGGACTATACTCAGGACCTGCAGGTTAGTATCTTCTAGGTTGTCGAGAATTGTGGCAAATACAACTGGGTAAGAAGTGTTAATCCAATAGTGGCGCGAGCCAGGAATAACTTGATGGAGAATTGTAACGTTTTTATGTGTAAAAATGGAACAAGAGTATAACATTGTAATGTTGCTACTTTAAGTATCTAGGCAAAAGTAATAATTTAATTTTAAATTATTCAAAATTCATTTTACAAATACGTAACCAGAAATTTTGAAGCTTTGATCAAATTGAATTGCTTATTGCATTCGTGTCCTTAATGTTGGAGTCACGTGACTTTGCCCATAGAAATACTAACTATTGATTGGTGACCAGTTTTTGTCTGTTTATTTCGGTCCAGAGATTTCGGTTCGATTTACTTATATTTCTGTGTGACATTGGCACTGTTCATTCTTTATTTATTATAGTCATTTACATTTAATTCATTCCATTAGTATACTAATCTACAGACTAAACAAGTTTTAGAAATATAATAGAACACAAAAAAGACTTGGCTTGTTTGTAGCGCAATTAGATAAAGCACAATTCTTAAAAAGCAGTGCAACTTTTTGTAAAACGAAAAAAATTATACTTTTTAAAAATAAGAAAGTATTTAGATATAAGCGTATTTCTCGCTTTAAGCTATGCATTAATTATATTAGATACCAATAAGACTACCACAACACTTTTCTTTAGTGGTGATATACACGAGTGGGTTACCGAAACTGAAATCTTTGAAACTCGGTACAGAGTTCTATGGCTTTAAAAAACTGATTTTTACAACAGTTTCTAAAGTAATTATCGATTGATTAGTTATAAAAAGGAGGCACTTATTTATACTTAGTGTACAATCATTATGTAATAATGATACTGTTAATTATCAATTTATATCAACATCAAGGTTATTATAAACAAGCTTATTTGACGACATATTTCTCATTATAATGTGGATCTAGAGAAGCCAAAATTCCACATTCATAATTCATAAAACATATCTATTTTTTCAAATTCTCGTGTTTTAATACTAATAATAGATGAACTACAACAATAACGCACATGTAGATTGAATGCGTACAAGATAACAATAAGATAAAGTCACAGTTATAATTCAAGGACCATCCATCCCTGGAAATATGTATAGGTTTTGAAAATTGAAACAGCTGTCTGAAAACAGATAACCTTCAAGTGAAGGGTAGAAATGTTGTTTTGATAAACAACTTTTGAGGTTAAAACAAGGGAAATATTACTTGTTGAAAACACACGAAACCTCGTGTTCTTAATTTATTATTTATTATATTCTAATACCTGATAAGGTGTTTTAATGTATTTTTTCTATTAGATTAATTGTAAGTATGAGCCTAAGGACTAGTCTAAGAACATACATTCTAACTTTTAGGGATATATTAATGATGATAAATACCTACCTGAAAAATATCTCACCTGACTATTTGTCTTTACAGGTGAGAATAACATAAATGAATAACATAGGTCAATAACATAAACTCAGAGATGAAAAATATGTGCTTATTTGTTTGACTATGGTTGCCTATATTGCTGCCTTTTTGTGAGATTTAACCGAATTTACTCAACAAAGAGGAAAGTATAATTTAATCAGATTTGGAAACAGCAAAATATTTGACTTATTTTGTGTATTTTTTATAATTTATTACAATCTTGTCTGTAAAAGAATGTTTATTGACTCCATAAATATACACTAATATCTTTAAATGGTTATTTTTATTTATTAGTGCAAATTAATATTAATTCATTGTTTTATTCGTTTAACCTACATTTTTTCTTGTAATTTTATGATTGCCTGTTTTCATTTAATAAAACTAATTTGGCCAAATTATTCTATAATAATATAATAAAACTAACTCTTCACTTTAAAAAAAGTATTAAATTAATGGTAATCACTACTTTTGTTTGTATTTTTAATTAGTCATATTTTAATTCATCATAAATTCAAAATTTTCTAATCTGATATACATAAAATAATGCAATTAAAAGTAAATATTGCTTTACCACTAATCTATCCTGTTTTGTATGGTTCTTAATGAGGTAATATAAAGAGTCTATTAGATATTACAAAGTATTAAGTTGATACACCATTTTTTAACAAAAATTATTCTATATTTTACTACTGCTAAGTGCTTTTTAGTCTACACTGCTTTATGACATATTTATATATATTTATTGATTTTTTAACTTAAGATTAAGATTACTGTAACAAACTGGTGAGAGTCGTATTATATAGAATCAAGCATTCCTTTTGGATTACATTTATTTATTTCAAATTTTTTTAGAAACCTTTTTAAAATAAATTGCTTTTAAATTTATTTATAAATTAAATAGCTACTTCATACTTTATTTATTAATTCTATTTATTTTATGCCTACAGGATATTTTGTGTGATTCTTTACTTAACTAGGTAGATATAGTCTTTATTCATGCAGGGACGCCTATAAGCTCTATAATATACCATATAGCGGATATGGGAATTAAAAAGTATTACACTGTATTACACTGTATTATCTAGAAATAAATAGTCGTGGTAATTACAATGAATTATATATTATTATATTTAGATATAAGGTTTACATGAAAAAAACTCATGTAGTTATGTTGCATCTATTTTCGAAAAATTATACATTTTAGAACTAACTTATTTTTTTCTATAAAAGTGTCAGG
>JAYRBW010105302.1:0-18953 GCA_036023295.1 Invenusta paracnida
CAAAATGGACCTCTAAGTAAGAGCCCGACTTGGTAAGTAGACGAGATCCAGTAATTTCAAATCCGAACCCCTCCGTAGAAAATCCTGGCTACGCCCATGGCTATATCAATTCTGATTGTTGTCTTTTTATGGTTTGACAAGACTCAATATACTGGTTAATTATAGTTTTTATCCGCTGGTATGCATTCTCGATAAGCTTATAAAAAATCTTTTGTTTTACAAATGAATACGTTTGTCATTTTCTGTAAATCATGTTGATTACTATAATATTATAAAGTATCGATTATGTCATAAGATTTTGATGTTATGATTGAAATAGCATTAATAGGCATTATTATTAAATAATATTAATATCTTTTAACATGCACCAATAAATACACAGTTTAAAACTCTTAGAAAGTGACAATTAAATCATAATCCATTAATTCATATTGAAAAGGGTATGCAATTATAACTTCGATAGTTTTTTGATATTTGTGTTAAAAAAATTGTGTTTTAGATATATCTCAAGTTTCAAGACAATATAGTCCAATGGAAAAGTAATAGGTGAAGTTCTATGTATAATATGAATACGATCAACAACAAATTTAGAAATGGAAGGTTTATAATGTAATGGTTAAGTCGAAGATTTCTCAGATCCGGGACTCACATGAGATCCATCGGATTGCTTTGTGTCTGTCCAAGTGCATTGGCTGCCATGCAGATATACTGGCCGCTGTCCTCGGGGTAGCAGTAGGCGATGTCCAGGACTGCGAAGCCCCGGTCACAGGTGATATTGAAGCGGCTACCTGCACGAGTCACAGAAGGGAGATGGAGAGATAATACATCATGGATCATGTGATAATTTTAAACAGTTATACGAGAATGAACACCCTGTATACCCTGACAAGTATTTTATAAATTATTTATAAATAGTTTCCCAAACTAATATGTCTTTCTATATAATTTATTATTTACTCTACGAAAAAGATAATTTTCATAGTAATTGGAATATTTAGTAAGGAGGACAAAGTATCAGATATATTTTCTCCATTAAATGTTAATAATATATTTTAAGTTAATTATTATGCAAAAATAACAAGCTGCTTTAAACTTTAATTATTGTAATTTTTGTAAAACCGAAGATTAATTACCTTGATTGTGCAACATAATAAATACTAAAAATGTAATATAAGCATTACTTACTGCTGATAACTAATTTATAAGTAGTAATATAATTAATCATATATTTTTAAGTATTACTGACATTTAGCTAATACATTTTGTTTATAATTATGCATAATAAGTTTTACATTTGTTGAATAAGTGAATACGTTTTAAAAATCAAAGTGTAGTATTTCTATTGATATTAACTTATTAATAAGATGTTGGAGCATAACATTAGTTACAATTAGTTAACATTCAACTTTCAAATTGAATTATTAAGCCATCTATTTAAACACTAGATCACATAATTTACAGTATGTTTTGTTGGAACTGTGGATCAATACTGTGTTGTTAAAATACTTCAAATAAATATAATTAAAAAGATAAAGCATAACTAAATACTGTTACCTTAAATTGTTAAGACTCTAAAATATACCAAAGCAAAATAATAAATTTCCCTACAGTAATAAAATTAGACTTTTCTGAAGTTTTATATAAAGTTACAACATTGTTATTAATAAAGCTCCATAAAACAATTTTTTTTTACTACTGTATGGAAATTTATTAGTTTGCTTTGGTATAACTTGGTATTTTAAATATTCAAGGTAACCGTATTTAGTTATACTTTATCTTTATATTTATTTGCAGTATTTTTGTAACACAGTATATTATGTCTAACGATGTCACTAAACATATAACAAATTATGTAATCTCGTGAATAAAATAAATGGTTTAATACTTCAATTTAAAAATTGAATGTTAACTAATTTTAAATATATGTTAAACGTCGATATCTTATTCATAAAAATATCATTCTAAAAAGATTTAATTTATTAGATAATTATAATATATAAATGAATTATCTTTTATACGATCATCATGCTTGATATTATGTTCCATTCAATATTATATGTACATTAACCTAGTCAATTTATATGATCCATAGGTTAGTATTATATTTCCTATTTTTAATGATTTATCTCGAATTACGAACAGTTACCTTCAATGTTTAACGACTAAAGTGTTATTACCAATTATGCATCAGTATGAAAGTAAATTTTTCCTTTCATCTAATTTTTACACCATTTCAAGGTCTTGATTTTCTCATTCAAAATTGTTTTTATGGGTAGTTTTATTTTGAAATATTCGTTTCGCATTTTTCAAAGTATTCTTATCAACGCAATAATTATGAACTATTTTTGAAAAATATATATCCTAAAATCCATTTTTCTTTTCTATTCTCTTATTTTTCCTCAATTAGTCATTCTTTTTACTGCCCTCTGATACTCTCCCCAAGAACCAATTACCTGTCGAAACAGGCTTGCAATCCTTGAACCACTCCAGTCGCAAAGTTGAGTCTGCCGGAAACGCCACCTGGGTCATGACATTGATCTGCTGGCCCTGGTTGACCACTGTCTGCGGTGGTAGGGACATGGTAAACTGGGGCGGTGCGGTTGGATAGTTCCGATCCATTGGACGATGACTGGCCTCTGCGTTGGCCCACGATGCCTCCAACTGTTGAACACGGTCGAGCATCTCGTCCTCCGGTAGCTGGGTGTCGGTAACCACTCCAGACTCGGGGATCACTCTGATCGGTGCAAAGGAATTAATGTCATTCTTTAATTGGACATATTTTAACCAATGCAAAATCAATATTTATAGTGGTTATCACACTGGTTTTGAAAAGAAAATTTGTGAATTAAACTTTAATATAATTAAACAATGTTGTCAATTGCCACATATTCAAATTCCAGACGCGTTTTGGCTTTGCTCATATATGACAGGCAGATTATTATCAAACTGGGATTCTCACAATTACTGTGCGAACACAATAACCGCTTGACCAACGAAGCTCGAGATTAGCAGGGAAAACTTTCTAGCCATTACGCAAGTCCGTATCACACGAATTATATTTGAAAAAATATAAATCAATGCTATCTTCTTTACAGTCTTTATTCTAATACGAGCATAGTTTGTGTGATACGGACTTGCGTAATGGTTAGAAAGTCTTCCTTGACAATCGACCGAACTCCGGTGGTCAAGTGGTTAATATGTTCTCACTGTAATCGTGAGGACTCTGATTCGATACTCTGAATATCACTGATGAGCTCATTAAAGAGCGAAACTCGTATGGCATTTGAGTATGTAGCGATTAGAAAATTCTTCAATTAAAACTATTCAGCCGATTAATTAATGACTGATCTAAGTCATTAAAGGGTGATACATGATATCATGGCTAAAAATTACTTAGTATTAAACTTTAAAAGTCATGTGATTTTATCAATATACATAGTACCTAACGACATTATCATTATATAGAACTGAATGTACAAAACTTCAAGAAATAACGTTACAGTAATATTATATTTAAGTACTTTAATACGGTACATTCCATTAAGAAAATAAATGTATATGTTGCCCACTCTTTTTAAAATATATTACAAATAGGTAATTGGACAAATGAATACATGTTCGAAAACATTGTTTAGTGGTCGGTAAATGAGATTATATTGTGCCTGAATCAAGTTCCAAGCCAGCTGAATTATTGCAATATGTGCTCTGTGGATTATTGCTACTATGCATGTACGTATGTGGGGTACTGGTAAATTAACTGATTTATCACTGTGTGTAATTAATATGAAAGGAGTACTAAAACGTATGAATTTAAATATCAAAATAATTTATGGTAATTCTGATTTGGACAAAAATGACGTGTAACACTCCAATGTTCATTGTAACATACTAGTTCTTTGAATAACTGATATATATATATATAAATGTCGATTGTAATAATATTTTAAGAACACCACTGTTATTATAAAACTAATTAAGCATCAATTTAAGCCATGTGGTGAATCGTTTGTCTATTAAATCTAAGTTTTATTTTTTTTACGAAACAAATTAAAATTCTTTTCGAACATTTCTAATTTTATCGACACGATATTGAGTATATAAGTATTTAAGTACATATATATATATATATATTAAATTTATGGAATTTATTTATATATTTAAATAAGTTGATTTTAGAATAAAAAGTTAAAATACTGCCTTGGGTGTATTGTACTAAATCATTATATTACGGGCTCTTTTACTAGTATTCAACTTTTTATTAATATAATCAAATTCATCGATATAACAAGATTGGAGTTAAAAAAAGATAAGAATATGCCTATTAAATAGATGTGTATACTTATAATTTTATATAGCATTTCACATTTTACTCCAATTTGATTGAAATAATATCAATGCTGTAAGTCTATTACAGCGAATTGCAGGTAAATTCCAAAAATGGCAACTTGATTTTGTATACATCTTACATATATTATAATGTTAAATAATATATATTTGTATAGCGCCCCTGATTTAGTGAGTCATATACTGATACAAATATGCCAATCGATTTGGTCATCTAAATAGTAATTTTGGTTCAAATAGTATTTATTCATTAAAATATTTCATTCATTTGGCATTTGGAAAGGAAGGTAGAGCAGGAATCATTAGGTATCAAATCAGCTGACTGACAGACCATGAATTCGCTACTAAGCTACCGCCATAATCAATTTCTAGATAAGACATCATATGTATTTCTCCCAAAATGCGTGGATACCTGCATGTTTCTCTCGTAGGCTATTGATGTATACTTAAGTACGTGCATGTATAATGTACCATGGAACGTGATAGAAAGAGAGAAAGAGAAGAGGACATGTTGAATAAGGAAATCGGAGAAAAGAGAGTAAAGGAAAGAAGGTATAATACGTTGTCTGGAAAAATGTACCTATGGCACCTAACCGAAATATTAATATTTATTGAGTGGAACTGCACAGTAATAGACACGGCGATGTTGTTTGGGTTCTACATCAGGATGGCAATGACTGGTGTAGATATAGTCTAAGTCTGTTCCAGTGAGGCGCAGAACTCTCTGCCAAATGGTGTTACACAAATATACAAGATACTCCCTCACATACACACACACACACACATATACCAAGAGAAATGTGTGTTCAAATGGGCACATTCCTAAATACTCTGACAAGAAGTAATAGAGACTAAATGAATTGAAAGAAATGTTTTATAAATATTTTTGGTGATGACGCATTGAGCTATAAAACCTTAAGTATGTTCTATAGGTACTTGTCATATCTAAACTTATGGCATTTGGTTTTCTGCTGATGCAGCCTACACAGTAAGTCATTTTAGGATATAACAAGAATGGGTATTTTAGTAATAGCTACCATTAAAAATCTATTTCATATTTTATATTTTGAAATATTTATATTTGTATCGTCTAGAGTCTTGTAAATTTATTAGCTTTACAAGTTCCATGTTCATATATGTATAGCTATTGTTGACTTTTGATAAATCAGATTCAAAAATCGAATTTTTCGTTAATATTTGTAATCTTATAATTATTTTTATTATTATTCCCACCCCAACCTCAAACGATTTTTATAAATGTTTAACATATATTAGAAATGTTTAAAGATGAGGACTAGTATATGCTTGCTTAGCAACCCTTGCTAGCGGTATTAATTTTGCATTAAAACCACTCTTTTACAGCCATTTAAAAAATCATATTTATTTTGCAACGCTGTTTCAAATTAATCCGTATGTCAAATTTCACGAGCGGTTAAAAATTAGAATAAATATACAAAAGAAAAAGAGTCATTTGGACACATTATATACCATGATTGAGAAGAATAAGAACCGCCAAAAAGAAGCGCAACACACATTTTATTAAATATTTTCGAATATTTTTTAATTGGATGTTTTATATGTAATATGCATAATTTTATATTAATTCTATATTCACTTATTTACATTATATTATGACGTCATATGACATCATGACGCCATTATTTCTTATTGAAACAAGTATATACATAAGTATTGCTGTAATCTGTTTTATTTTTAAATATCATTAATAAATCAGAATACTATTTATATTTTAACGCAGTGTTACGTTTTTTTCGGACGTGGTTGTATTACATACAATTATAATATTATAAGTAAACTTATAATGTTAAATTGGTTTAATAATATGTTTAAACTTACTATAGTAACGCAATACAGCATAATAAGATAGTCCTTCCCTTAAATTTTAACCAGATAAATTTTAGTCTAGCATTATTAAACCAAATTTCCGTTAACATGCTTAATCAATACGCATGTAACTTTTAAAATAAGTTAACCAAAGTTAGTCTAGCTCGGCAATACTGTTCATTTTCAGTCATCGGTGCAGACTTGAAAAATCCATTGACATTATTACAAGGTCTTAACTCCAAAGCTATTGTTTCTTTCTTCTGGAAAGTCCAATTACAAGCGTATATGAAATGAACTACAACACTTTAGAGAGAACTTACCACCCCAAAATAACATTGTAATATGAAATTGTGTAATAGAGTATAAATCCTGCGCTATACATATAACGTGTGATCAGGTAAATGTGCTTGTTATAACCAAGGTTTAGAAATGAAAGTATACATTATATTCAAGATGTACATGTGTATTGGAAATGAAAAACAATTATTATTGCATTTGATAAATATGCATCTTTTTAATATTGTTAAAAGTTCAGTAATGTTAAAGTATGCGTCGTATTTTACACTAAAAATATTTTCTATTCTGCTCGACAGCAGTTGTCTTCAACAAAGGTATCATAATACTCACGATGATATTTCAATGTTTTCGGCAGCAATCGAAAAACGACATTCACTGCTAGAATCGCCAAAGAATAAAACGCTTAAATTCCCAATAACATATGCTTTGATCAGATGGTATTTTTTATTCAAAAATTCTTGTTTTATCTCGCCTATATCAAATTACACAGAGCTATTCGGTAGACGTATTGGAACCGATCGATATTCCTGCATTCAGTTCATTCCTTGAGTTTATTCACAAGACTTTGAAATAATAACACCGTATCATCATCATCATCATTGAAGGGCTTAATCACTCCTCTGGAGGAACCCCTCTCTAGACTGCTTCCACCACTTTCTGTCTTGAGCGACTTGCAACCAGTTGTGTCCGATAGTCGTCTCGCCATCTCAGGGCTGGTCTACTTCTTGGTCTGTGCCATTCTCTTGGAGTCCATTCTATCATATGCCTGTCACTCCGGTTTGTTCGCGGATCCAAGTGTTTTCTTTCCTATCTCTCAAGATTATGTTCAACATCATTCTTTCCATTTTACGTTGAGCCACTGAGAGCGCATTTCTAGTACTGTATGTTCATGCCAAGTTTAACTAACTTCCATAGGTCATGATCGGTAGGATAAATTCATTGAAGATCTTGCGTTTGATTTTCATTGAGGTCTTTCTGTTGTATGTGATGTCCTTGAAGTTGCTGAATGCTACCCATCCTAATGTTATTCTTCTTTTTATTTCTGTCATAATATCTCCTCCTTTAGTGATAGTTTTTCCAAGGTACACATATTGGTTGACCTCATCTATTATTTGTCCATTGACTGTAAAGGCTTCATTTCTGGTTAGTGTTGAACATGACTTCCGTTTTGCCCAAGTGCATTTTGAGGCCAGCTGGCTCACTTGTGTGGTGTATGTCAGTAAAAATGTCTTCTATCTCTTTTGGTGTGTGTGCGGCTATGACAATGTCATCGTCAAATTCGAGGTGGGCAAAGTGTTCGCTTTTCACTCTTATTCCTTTCTCTTCCCAGTCCAGTTTGCTGATGATTGCGTCTTGTAGGCAAGCCACAAATATCTTTGGAGAGATGTTGTCACCTTGTCTGGCTTCTCTTTCTAGTTTTGCATTTTCATGGTCTTGGTGTAGTTTATGGTAGAAGTTGCTCCACTATAGAGATCTTTCAGAAGATTTGTGTATTGTGGCTCTATTCCTTGGTTTTCAGAGCCGTGAAGAGTGGAGCAAATTTAATTGAGTCAAAAGCTTTCTCATAATCAACGAAGACTAAGCAAAGAGGGATTTTGTACTCCATGGCTTTCTCCTGAAGCTGGCTGATTGTGTTGATGTGGTCTATTGTGAAGAATCCTGATCTAAAGTAAGCTTGTTCTCTAGGTTGGTGTTCTTCTAGTGTGTGTAGCATTCGTTTCAAGAGGATTTGTGAGAAGACTTTGTGGATGATAGGGAGGAGGCTGATTGGCCGGTAGTTCTTGATGTCGCTTGTTTCGCCTTTTTGTGAATGATCACCATCATTACATTTTTCCAGCTCTTTGTGATTTTTTCATCGCTTAAGTATCTACTGAACAGTTGTCTAAGAATTCCGTTAGTAGGTTCTCCTCCGTCTTTGAGTATGCCAGTTGTGATGGTCATCTTCTCCAGGAGCGTTTCTTTTTTTGAGCTTTTTGATAGCTGCCTTCACCTCAATATCGAGTATTTCAGGTGGGCTGCGAGCGTCTGCTTCGTGGTCGCTATAACGCCGTATAGTATTGATTAAATAATATTGTTGAATATAGTAAGACCTTAACTTGTATAGACATATACGAATACCGATAATTGCAGAATTAACCACAAAATAAGTTTTTGATTACAGAAAGATGATATTTTATTGAAAACTGCCGCTTATTGCAAAAAATCATGCAACATCGCTTTTAAACTATAGATCTAAAATTATCATTCCAAATAAGCAATGTTTATATCGGTGTGTCTATACAAATATGAACAATATTGTGCACATTTTTCTGCTATACATATGTTTATTTCATCATAAAACCGGTGCTTTCTAATACTAAAAGCGGTACTAGTTAAGAAATTGAAAATGTTATCACCTATCATAACGATATCAATAAAACGGCTTAGAAAATAGTTTTTATATTAAAATCGAGGAAAGTTAATTTCTCCTCCAAAGGAATATATCTTTCTAAAAAAGGAAGATAATTTCTGTCGTAGATGCTGGTGGGGTTCTTGTATTATAACATACATACCTTGTTATATATATATATATATCAATGTATGTACTATATAGAATAGTTAAAAACTTTTAGTTTGCGAAATTGTTGTTAAAAAGATTCCGCGTTGTGTCACCTGTCTCAAAGATCATAAGGCCAATCGTAAAGACAAGGCACAAACACATGTAGCACACTGTTAGGTAGCACTATAGAGACGTGGCCATATGCGAACACAGGCACACTTGTATAAATACAACATGTCAGTGCCTTGCTACTGTATACTTCTTGGTATAATACATTCCTTTCTTACGGGCAATTATCCCAACTATACCCACCAAAAGCGGGACTGTTGACTGCCGAACCAACTATAATACCTACATGGGTAAATCACTATGTCGGTATATCCTTCACAAAAGATAAATCAGGTTTAAGTGATCAGCAGCAGACTGTATTTTCCAAAATATATAATGTATATGGCGATGAGAACATACATGACGTGTAAATATCTCTTGGGTTTGCAGCCATAATTCTTCTTTCGGTTTGTATTGGGTATGTATGTATGTATAATAAACTAAGCTGTCCTAAAATTTGGTCTATTTTTAGTTGGTGCATATACATTATAAATGACAGTAACTTTATTTATTAAAGAGTGTCACTAATTCGTTTTACTGTTAATAAATATAAGCCGAATAGCTCCCAAAGAGGAATATAATATTCTCCTCTATTTCTTGGAATATAGCTTCAACATTTAGTTTCAACATTTAACTTCATAGAAAGAATTACCTACATTTGTCCATTAAGAAGATTACAAATAAATCATATGATTCAGAATACGTATTAATTGATAGTAAGTGACTTGATAAAGTCATTAGTAATACCAAGTGGAATCAAAAATAAGTTTATTATTTGTCGACTTTCCGATTTTGTATACTATAAAGAATGAAAATTAAGTCTTGTAACTTACATTTTAAACAGTTTATCCAAACGAAGTAAAGTTTTTATTTTAGTACAATATTTACACGTATCTCATATATGTGAAATAATGTTGAAATATGGCCGGCTATATACAAACAGCTTATTTAATTAAAGTTTTTTTTGTGTAAAATATCGACTTTTTTATTGCTTATGTTTATGCATAACAATACAAATTATAAAAATTATTTATAATAACATATTATAACTAAAATCGTTTTAGGTTTAAAAAATAAATTTTCTAGATTATTAAATTGTGCATCAAAAATGCATACATGACTATAATGTTAATATATATATATATATAATTAATAGCGTAGATACTTTTGGGTATAACGATAACAAAGTATGTCTCATTACGGAACTTTTTGAATATAGAATAAACGAATGAATCTAACATTATACTGTAATTAATTTCATTATTCTGTAATATGCTATATATTGCAGATTATTCGCTTATCTAATAAATGTTATTAACTATAAAATTATACATGTATGTGTATGTGTGTATTTTAATAAAATGTTTAAATGTATTGTAGATTGTACATACATAATATACGTACGATTTTATATTATTGTATACACACACAAACAAAAACATTTAATGCGATATGACTCCCGTAAATAGAAGAAACCAAGAAAATGTATTCCATATTTTCTCTTTTTTATATAAAGCATTAATCTCGTGTTACTACTGGCATGATATGGGCAGAAATAGTGCTACCTACTTGACAGAGACAGCGTTACTCTGGGAGACCCCGGCTCGAGTCTTAACCTGACAGGCGTACTCTCCAGAGTCTTCCGGGAAGGTGTAGAGGATGTCGAGGACTACATAACCGCGATCGTAAACTGTGTTGAACCGAGAGCCTGGCACCACAGAGCGGAAGAGAAAGCAAGGGTATTTGTCATGATTTCTATATAGTCATACATGATGAAATCAATAAGTATTTCAACTAAATTGCTCCATGATCTCGTTCTAATTTAACTCTATCCATACTGGGCTATTTTACGCATCCATATTCGGGGAGGGGCACATTGTCCAGGGCCCACCAAGTAGTAACTTTCAAATTTGCTGGTGATGTAGAATTTTGAAACTTAGCATACTGGTAAATGAGGATGTTTTGCAACACATTACATTGAAAAAAATAGAAAAAATAGATATATTTAGAGAAAAAAATTAAATAAAAATCAAAAAATAATAATTTTAGTACAAATTATTTTTGCTTAAAATTAGCAGTATTCACAAATATTATAGCATATTATGTAAATAATAATTTATTTTTATTAAGAAGTGCCCAAAAAATGAAAGAATTTCATTGATTTTGAAAATTAGATTGTTTTACATAAATGCTACTTTTTTCAAGGTCATGTGACCTCCAACAGAGCGCAGGGAAAAGAAACAGAAACTTAAATTGCTCCAATTGTTCGTTGAAAATAATTCCCAGCAAAAATACTGGAGGGAGCCATAATGTTCCTCCTCCCGCAATGGATAAGGTAAATCTTAAAGTAAATTATATAAAGCAGCATTTTGTTTCAAGTTATATGCCTAATTGCAATTAATTTTGTTACGTAAATAAATAATAATATGAAGCTTCGTAAAGTGTATTCACTATTGAGATATACAATCTTGTTCTTCCTAACCTCACCATTTTAATAACATATCGCATAATGTTTCTAAAATATATTAGTTTAGACAAACACGATGAAGTTTTCACAATTTTATATATTAATAAATAGTAAATTAGTAACAAGAATTAGTTAATTAATCTTAATTACACCTAAAATATGTTACCTATTCTTAAAAATACTTACGACTAGAAATTTTTGTTTTGTTTTTGAGATTAACATTTATTATGGGAATTATTTTGCATTTCTGTTTTTAAAAAGCAAGATAACAGTATATACCACCATTAACGATGATTTTATTCAGAAGTATTGATGCATCTGTGGGTGTGTGTGCATATTTTCATATGTATATGTCGTGCTTGTATGTTGATATAACCACAAAATTAGTACATTTACACATGAAATTATCACATATAGCCATGAAGACTCTAAAAGAATGCCATGCATAAACTTTAAATATTTTCTTTCTTATAAGCCTTGTAGAGGAAGCTGGATATTTCGAACTGTCTATTTTATTTGAATCAAATTAATTCTGATAGACAGATCACATATTGTGCATAATTTAACTTATTATGTACAGTCTAGTAAATAGTAATCGTTTAAACGATAACGTACACCCACAAGAGCATTAAAGATTTGTATACAAAGTTATAAAAATTATAATTGAAGTATCTATGTATATATATATATGTATATCAATAGATACCCTAACCCTAACAAAAACATCTTAGCTAGTCAAAGACGTAATGCCGTCTAGTTACATAACTGTGGTATTTATTTGCAATGCTTCCAAGAAAGGATTATGTCCTTCTATACTATTTATATATATTATACTAGTGTAAAAATTCTGGAAATTACGTTCATCCAATTAGATGTATCAAGAAATTACTTTAAATTATTTTAAATTATTGACTCTAAACATAAAATCCATCAATTATACATTTTTTGTATATTAAAAATTTTCAATTTAAATGACAACAAATATTGTTAAATATGACAAACATGTTTCCGTATATTACATCCTTAAGTATTTGCGCAAGTACGATCAATAGAATTTCAAAAGAAAAGTATGCGAGGCAAATATAAAAAAGGGCTGCCAGCTTTTCTCAGCAGAAAACTGCTTTTTCTAATGAAAAAAATGCTCTGCTCTGAATTAGACATTCATTGAACGTAAGTTATGATTACAAATATACAAATAGATATATAAGTGGGTGCTGACTTAACTATAATACGATATTTTATTAACTTAATGTTTAGAATATATTAATAATGTGCGCAATAAGTATTTTTCAAACTTTACTTATTTTCTGATTGATAGCTTTTCAATTGTTACTCGTCATTTTAAATTGAAACATATAGCACTTCCTTAAATCATTCAATATTATATTAAAGTGGATGTAAACTTAATAAATTTTAATTATATCATTATCTCTTAATTAATACAGTAATACAGTTTTGAACGATGAATTTGGTATAAAAAGGTGCCATTCTAAATACTGAGTTACATCAGCTCAAAACAATAATTTTATCAACTTAAAGATTTCTATATATGCAACATTCAATACAAACTCTATTTAAGACCCACCAATCGTCAACGGTTTTCCATCCTTCAACCAATCAATTATCAGACTTGGGTCAGCGAATGGCGCTACTCTCGTCTCCATGTGAACCGGTTCACCCTCGGGCAATGTGCCACCTCCCTCCAATGGCCGGACAAAGCGCGGCTGGTCTCCCGTCAAACTCCCACGCGGGCCACCAACGGTCTTAACTGGCCCAGGGTTTGGCTGAACGACAGGAGGAGCTTGTTGGTAGGCGAGCTCCTCCTGCATCTGTTGTCCGTCCACTCCATTGATGGGCATGAAGCCACCATTGTTGATTGACGGGTCCATTGGTATCATCCCATTGGTTGTCATCCCATTCATTGCGTCCATTTGAGCTGATGGCATCTGATTGGGCATTACTGCTGCAGGGTCCATTGTTGTCATCGCTGAATTACGTTTAAAAAGGGTTCGTTTTATAATTTAATTTAATAATAATTCAATAATACATAATACTAATTTTGACATACAATCAAATAAGGGTAAGGTACATACAACCAGCAAAAATTTAAACCAATAAAAAATAGTAAATAACAATTTGTAATTTATAGAACATCAATCTATTTTTGAACACAAGAGTATTATTTTACCAAGTTTTTACGTTACACATGAATAAACTTCCATAATTAATTATACATTCTAAGTAGAGGTATATTAAACTATTTGATTTAATTTGATTTAAAAGCATATTTAAACATTTAAGAGTAATTCTTGTAACTCATTACAGGAAACTGAATATAATATATTTAACTAAAGAGTTTCGCTCTTTAAGGAGCTCGTCTGTGACATGCCGAGTATCGAACCGGGATCCTCAATGAATAAAAAGTCTTTCTTGCCAATCGACCAAGCTCTCCGGTGGTCAAGCGGTAATAGTATTCTCACTGTAATCGGGAGGATCCGAGTCACTCGATTGGATGTAACTCCTTTTAATGGGATATCGGGTGAGGGTAGTGGTGTGAATATTGTGTTTGAGTGCCAGAGATAAAAGATTTATTAGCATGTGCAATTTTGTCATTTAGATTTTAGTGAGAATGGGGGCGTAATCAGCGACAAAATGAGTTGTTGGGTTGAAACAGTTTAGTAGGTTTGGTTTTGGTAAAGATGAATTGTTCTAAAATAGTACAATAGATGTTCAGTAAACTGAGAACTGAGATTGGTAATAAAGGCTTCAATGATATATCGAAGTTTTTCTTTATACACTTTTTTGGGTGGAGGGATATAGAAAGTACCCTGTTACAGAAGAAAAGACAAAAGTAGCTAAGAATTTATGAGAAGACAAATTATTTAAATGCTTTGTTTTAAGCATCGCAATTTTTTTGTATATGCGCTGTCAAAGTTCAGTGTAGACTGAAGAAATGGTCCTCAGGTTGTGGAAAATAAACACACCACGACGTTAGGAAACAGCTCAACATAAACCAAAGCGCAACAGATCAAGAAGCGCTACTAATGTTGTATCTGTATTTATTTCAGACTCCCTTATCTAAAAGAACTCAATGATAACACATTTTGATCATTGTTTAAAAATTCCTAGTTAACTGTTAAATTAATCCCCATTTTCAATACGGAACCTTCCACAAACATTGATATCAGACTCATTAAAATTAATCTCTGCCTCGGATTTTACATTTGTGAAAATGGAAACCTTTGTCAGAAAAAACATTGTTTATTCAATTTCTTGTAAACTCTGCTATTTTGTATAATTATCCCATCAGCGAATTATGCAAAACTCAACAATCCAGATTTAACGAATATTTAAAATCTAATCTAAGTAATATCTATTTACCCTTTCTAACGAAGCACAAATTGAAGCAAGGTGATTTGACAATCCAAATTTTCGCAACAAATTTCTAAAACAGCATACAAAGAAAGGAAGGCTGACGAAAAAACATTTATACAGAAACTGTGATCCAAAAACAAGATCGTAAGTAACTGGTTAGCTTGTTAGCTCGTCGGCCATGTGAGTGTTGGTGAATAAATAATAATATTTAATAATTGCATTATGACATTTCTAATAATTTATTTAATTGATAATTATACATATTATGCAAAGTTAATTATTGTATACAGATAAAAAAAGGTGTACAGTCTATAAATGCTGTAGAAACATGTTAAAAAGTCATTAACTTTATTATTCTCAATTTGCTATATTTATCAAAATATCTGCAGAAACCCCTTTTCACAAAATGTCATTCTGAATTTTTACCATATTCGTAGAAATTAATTAATAATATTGAAAACTTCCATATTTAATTTTAATTAAATTTACAATAATCCTATAATAAAACAGGAGATACATTTAAGTCAAAAGTTAAAATATTGCAAATCAATGTATGATTAATTATATATTTTTAAAAAGTCTCCCTACAACTTCAAATACCTTAAAATTGTAAGATTAATGAATCCTACTGTATTTTTAAATAAATGAATGAAGACATAAAATATAGTCATTATTACTGTTTTATTTATTGCCCATATATCTTTTCCTTTATGATGTAAAACCCATAAAATATATATGTTATACATACATTAATAATTTAAAAATTATATATTTGTTACATAATTATTAAATTTGTATTGTACAGATATGTTTACATATCGTAAACGAATATATGTTTCGAATATAACAATTCAAATTATGTTTGCGAAAATCAAAAAAATTCAAAAATATTTGTCTTACCTTTTTAGTATATTATTTTGGGAAAACCGCTTCTTAACAAAAATTCAATCACTTCTTAAGGAATTTCCAATGCCACAAACACACAGTCTGACCAAAATACTTTCTAGACAGACGAAGATCTGAATTTATAACAAAGTTCCGAAAGATCGGCGCAACAGTAAGACCTAGTAGTCACAAACAACCTGATCAATTCGAAATGATAAATACAGACAGGGCTTCTAGTTAACGCAATTAGAAACTTCTTACCAATGATACTATATTCAAAATTATGCCGTTAATGGAATAACGCGAATTCTCGCCTACAGACATATACAATCTGCCTTATATTTGATTGGACGATCGTATCACCACATGCATCGGCCAAGCACGCATTACAGTCAGGACTATTCAAACCATCACTATATATATTTGACTCGCCTTTGATTCCCTACTATTCTGCCATTCATCCCATGAATGAATAAAGGTATCGTCTGTGCCCATAAAAATACCCTAGCATATAGGAATACATTTCCCCCAGAAACTCTCTTTCTCCGTCTAACTTCTTCACGTCATATTACACAAAATGCACGTTAGCATATAAATATATATTTATACGAATTGACTACGCACGTAAGTAAATTTCTGTGCAGGTAGATAAATGAAAATGTATTCGAAAATATTGATCCATTGATGAAATTGCGCAGCATGTAAATATATATGAAGAATCAACTAGAATTCTAAGCAGAGAATATTATCTTGATGTACATCTGCACTCCATTCAGAAAACACAACAAGATTCCAAAAGTTGCCTACATATTCTGTTGGTATATAGGTATCTTCTCATTCTGCAAAATAAAGAGGTCTTTTTTACAAAAATATTTTCAAGATTGCAAGAAAATCAGACATGTATATAATAAACGATGTGTGATATTTAGAGATATCTAAAATTAGACGTTGGCCACGCACAGAAATAGATATATTTTAAGCTTTCTATATTCACAACACATTATTCTCGTTTAGAAATATTGAAGAAAATTTTTATACTTTTACTTGTTTCTAAATCTCAACAAATATAATATCTAAACAAAAACGGCTGCGTCACAAAAATAAAAGCCAAGAACTGAGCTCCTCAAACTAAAAACTTTGAAATGATATTGATGATTGGAAGTACAGCCATTAAAGAAATTGATATAAAAAGGACGCCAAGATTTAAAAACAAAGAGTAATGATAATGATGATACATAGTACAGCTATCGAAGAAATTGATATAAACATGGCACCAAGATGTAATTGTTACAATATATTCTGTTTATAATGCATAAATGTATAAATCAATATGGAACATAAGTATACGTCTAAAAATTTTTCACAATTTTTGTTGTTATATTTTTAATAATTTTTAGTTTAGACGTATACTTATGTTCCATATTGATTTATACGTTTATGCATTTGAAACAGAATGTATTGTAACAATTACATCTTGGCGGCATATATTTATATCAATTTCTTCCATAGCTGTACTATTTATCATCAATATCATTTAAACTTTTTGTTTTTTTATTCTTGGCGTTCTTTTTATATCAATTTTTTTAATGGCTGTACTTCCTATCATCAATATTATTTCAACTTTTTAGTTTGAGTAGCTCGGTTACCGGTCATTATTGGGACGTGGTCATTTTTGTTTCGATATCAATTTATATTTTGAAAATATTTCTATATTAATTTAATTTCATGCATACAACGTAATTAATAATTATTTATTTATTTATAAAATTCTGAAATAGCACAAAAAATATTCTTGCTGATTTGGTCCTTTTGATTTTTCTCATATGATTAAATTTCAAAGTCTATTTCTATTTACAAAATACATAGATAAACGCAAGCTTAAATTGTAATTATAATTAAACTGTTATTTTACTTAACAAATTTAGCAAATAAACTAAAAACGAGATATGCAAAACGTATTTGCCTGTACACCGGGATATTTTACGCATCCATTTCCCATGGTGGGTGAAGCAAGCATACTATACTGTCCCCCACCCCCCCCTTAATTTATTTTCAAACTTTCTAGTGTCGTAAAATATTACAAATATCACAAATATTACAGTATATTATAAAACAATAATTAATTTTTATTAAGTACCAAAAAATAAATTTCATTGAATTCTAAAATTTGAAGAATTTTTATTTTTTTCACATGAATTTTATTTGTTTAGCAAGGTCACGTGACCATCCGATAGGGTGTCAGCAGTGAATATATCGCTAAAAGTTATAAAACTATATTTTATGAAAAGTCATGAAAGCTTATATTGCTCCGTTTGTTCATTTAAAAATTCACTTCCAAAATTCTAGAAAGGATATGGTTAATGCATTCTTGATAACTAGAAAAATATAAAACATTAAAGTAAAATTATGAATTATTTATTTAGTTTTGGGAATTATTTTCATTTGCATTTTAATATTCACATCTGTTGGCAATAACAAATATGAATTCTGTAAAATATTGAAAGATAAAAACAAAATACATTTTTATGAAAAATCTCATTGTCTCTTAATAAATATTAGTTGACATTTATTAATAGCTTTTTATCATTCAAAATAAAACGGAATATCATTAATTATCATTAAGCCAAACTTTGTTTATTTTCATCAAATATTTTAAAAATTTATATGAAAGTTTTCGCAATATTTAATTTGAGTCATTCATTGGTCAGCTGATGTTTCGTTTTTAGATATTATTTTCACATTCATAAGAAATGTTACAAAATAATAATTTTACCATCCATATTTGTTGTTTTTAATTTTAAATGTTAAATCGCTCATCATATTTGATTCTATGTATTGTTAATAAATGTCTACAGACAGGTGCATGTCGTATTGTCACCACAAGTCAAAACTTCTCCAAATCTCTAAGTAGTGGGTTCAGATCAGCAATCTTTTTTTCCCGAAAAAAACTATTTTTTTAAACGGTTTTATATAGGTCTTAGTAATAATACGTTTCAAGTATATAGTTTGACTATATATCTATTAAATAGCCAAGAATCTGGTGTTTTTATTAGTGTAAGAATAATATGTAAATTCTAGAAAATTCACTTACCA
>JAYRBW010105313.1:0-18952 GCA_036023295.1 Invenusta paracnida
TATTATAATTGATTTGGAAAAATATGTTCTTATTTTTCACGAAGGCCCTATATCCTCTTTGACCAAAATTTCTATTTCTATTTCTATGTTGAGCCACCACAATATTTAAAACGCTCCGGCGCCCCTGTATTAGGTTTTTAATGTCCCATTAAGTTTGTTAAGTACCTACTTACTAAGTACCTATTTACTAGAATCATAGTTTTTATGCATAAAAACAGTATGATATTATGTTTTAGACTTATAAAAAGCCTTTTCTTTATGATTTTAAAACAACCAATAAAAATAACATAATTATAATCGTTTTTATAAAGCTATAATCCAGTAAAAAAACAGGTAAACTTCAACGTGGTTCCGATATTCCATCTCTGCCAAATGTCGGTTAGTACTGCTTTGGGACCAATCTCGTTATTAATTCCCCATAACAATGTAACAGTTTCAAAATCGTCCCATTTGTAGTATTTAAACTATTTACAAAAATAATTTACTTACTAAAAATAGGTATTTACGAACCTAATATTATTCAAATAAACAATTTTAAATGGTAGATATTTATAATAAAACAAATTAGGACATTTTTGACATGGTTTCAAATTCTTCCCCAAATGTTTATTTTGAAACGGTATCATTGTAATAACAGCCATAATTGGAAAGAAATTGCAATTAATTACTATAATTGCAATATGCAACATATTTCTTGCATTTTTATCAATTTACGAGATACTGTAAAATAGATTGATTTTAGATTTATGCGTCGTTATTTATTTTCAAGTAAATAGAAATATTTTAACTGAGCTTACTTTATATAAGTATACTTCAATGATCTGCATCTACCTCCTTGATTAAAATACTAGCCATTTACTTTTATAATTTCCTTAAATGATTTGATCAAATTACCTACCAGCACTTCTAAGAAAGCCTCTAAATGTATCCATATTCTTAGACTACCCCATAGAGTATACATACAAAAACGACTCATGTGTTATTATTGTTATTTGTTGTCTATTTGACAAGTAGCTGCTGATCCATTTTAAACATGGTCCTCTGATTCCTGTTATTTAATTTTTCTAATAGATATTCATCATTTATTGTATCAAAAGCCTTTTTTAAATCAGTAAATATGGTTAGTACTTCCATTTTATTATATTATTTATTATATATACGGTGCCTAGTGTATCTATTGTTAAATGTTTTTCTGTGAAGCCAAATTGATTGTCAATTAATAGGTTGTATTTATTCAAAAAGAAATTCATTCCATTATTGATATGAATGAGAGATGCTGGGTAATAAGTTCAAAATTGATACAAGTTTAAGTTAGTATAAGGTACATATAGTACAAAGGTATAGACCATAGTATAAGTATAGTCAACTAACATGTGTCATTTTAGTTGTAATCAATTGATTGAAATTATAGTTATTGTTATTTTACCTACTTACATGACTTGTGCTTCTAGGATAGACCTGCCATTGTAGTTATATATTAGCAAACTGAAAATAATTGTACTGGCACACTATAGTATAAGTATCAACATTAAGTTTTAACATTAACAAGTAACTAATAGTAATGCCAATGCCAATGTACACTTAGTCTTAATAATATCTAAAATAAGTAGTTCAAGTGACTGCATAAATCAAAATTTATCGTTTATAATTTAATTCTCATATACCACTAATCTTAGTTTTAGAAATTCCTCTAACCAAAATATCTCGTAAATATATCAAACTTCCAAACTTTGAAAACCCCTAATTGCAAGACATCTAATTTTAACTAAAGTATTGGTGTATAATAATGTATACCTATATTTTAATTATTGAACTTATATGTATATAAATTATAGACAAAAACATTAAACATGCAAAACTCATTTGTAAATTCTAGATTTTAATAAATAATTAAAAAAACTAATAGCCCTATTAAGTTTTTACATGTTTGGAAGTGTTATGTCCTGTATAATATAAATTCAATGTATTAAAACAATTGCGTTGTCCTCTGTGTCGCAGAACAAATCCACGATTTTCCCTAATTGAACAACTCTCAGCAATATTGTTGTTAGACAAATACGACTTAAAAATTAATTACACTTCAGAAATATTTAAGCAACAAATACCTACATATTAACGATTAATAAATAATTCTACATAATGCTTTTCATGTAGTTGTTGTTTAATTATTTCTTTTGAAATGTGTTGTTATTAATATTCCTATATTTAACTTGCGTGTAAGAAATCTTGTTATTCTTCGTATTTGACTAAAAAACTATTTCATTTCCAGCATTAAAAAGTTGACGGAGACAGGTCTATTCCAGCGGTTTGTCCACAATCATTTTGGCACCGATGGCCTCGTTCTCAACTGCACTGTGAAGCAGGAGTCAGATTCGATAGCTTTGGGTGACATTACTGGCTCGCTGTGGATTGTGATGGCGCTCTATCTCTTCGGATTTGTCTTTCTCATATTTGAAATATTCTGGACTCGTGTTCTCAAAAGGCCTACTAGAGATCTTCTCTGAAAAACAAAATCTATTGCTGCCGTTTATTTCTTTATAATAAATTCTTACATTTTCCTGAAAAAGGATTTATTTGTTTAAGAAAGAAAAATAAATGGAATCTATGAAATAATTTTACGGAATTTTATCGATAATAATTTATTGTGTTCTTTATTGTTTACTCTGGGGTGATTCAACTGCACTATGTTTTCGTAGTAGTGCGCGCAAAGTACAAATAAGTATTGTAATTAATAATATAAAATATGGAAGTAAAATAAAATATTTAATATTAATTATAAACACCTATTTAGATAACATATTAAATGTAATCCAACTATGACGTTTTTAAATATTCAATGATAATTAATTTAATATTTCCTGTTCAGCCAAATATATAAAATAAATTTTATTATTTACTCATTTTCCATTTTTTAATTATTTCGTGTTATTATAATATACTATAAATATTATTGTACATATATATATATATTATATGAAATCAAAATTCTTTCTGGGATATATATACAAACTTTTGCGTAAAAAAATATATTCAGTAAATATTTAAAAAAACATATATACATTACAATAAAATTAATTGAATGTACCCCTTAGTTCATCGATCTATCGAAAGTTTTGATATACGTAGTAAGTCTTCTTTAAAAAACTAGTTCAAATCAATATTTTATTTTATTAAATCATTCAGACCATAATTTCTGTATTGGATATGTATTATTAATGTTTGCAAGTTGATGAGAGATTAAATTTTACAGGCTTGCACAGATAATTTTGAAACGTAATATTATATTTAAATGTTCATATTTTTTATATTTGAAATTGTTTTTCTATATCAAGTTGTTGGAGAATATGAAGCCTAATTGTTTAATTTAAGTTACTTAAAGTGAAATTAATCAAACAATATAACGTGGTAGTAAATTAATGTTATACATATAATTTCAAACGTCTGCTATTTATAAGTCTATAGAAGTTTTATAGCTCGTTCTATGGAATAGTGACAGCAGAGATTTTAGTGTTTCTATAAGGTAGATATATGTAAAAATGATGTCCTGTCGTACTAGATGTGTTTTTTTAAATCTAATAACTGACTCGTCAATTAGCAATTGATTGACTATAACTATAAAACGGAAAATTTAAAACCATTTGTTAACAACTAAAGTATATAGATATAGGCCGAGTATATTATTTATTTGCAGTAATATATATCATACCTATTATAATAAGCACTATTTCAATGTCAAACCTCACATTGTTATACTTTTAATACTGTAGGTATATATACCTAAGCGCTATAAAGTGGAAAATAAACATTAATTTAGGTTTATTGCCTTTACTATAGAGGCAACGTGATTGTTGATCAAAATAAATTGTAATTTCATGCGTCTTCCTGTATTTTTGTTATTAGTATTGTATTAAGGCTATAAGTAAGTTATGCTATTTGTTTCGACTAACGCGTAATGTAATATATTTAACAACATTAAATAGATCCCAATAAATACATATTATTCATAAAATGTACTTCATTGACTAAATAAGTATCGTCCACGTAGAACTCCAACATCAACCCTACATGCTAGAGTTGATCCCCAAACACATTATTTTAAAGTTATGCTGTATCGTCTATCGCTGCATTTATGGCTACCTGCAATCTCTCATCACACGTGCAGCCTATAATCAATCACAATCGTTGGGAGTTCGCTTCCAATCCGCTGTACGTCTGTATCAACCCATGATCCCCCGATCGTAACAAAATGGCTAGTGGTGATGGCTTTCATTTTCAGGTCCGAAAGTTTGGAATGTTCTGTCGACTGAATGTCGGATTATTGACGATTTAAAAAATTTAGGTGGGCCCTAAAAACTGAACTGCTTTTGTTTTAACTTCTTTTTGTGTTTATCCAATCTTTAGTTTATTGTCTATTGACGTAAACTTCTTCTTTTGTGTGTGTGTTTACCAACTCTTTGGTCCAATTTGTCTATTGTTGTAAACTTCCTTCTTTGTTGTGTTTATCAACTCTTTGGTTTTGGTTTTTTTGATCCATTTTATTGTGGACATTGATTGCACTCTTGTACAGATTCTGTCTTAAATGTATTAATAATAATAATAAAAGCAAATCATTACTTATTTGAAAACAAAAAATGAAAATGGCTTTTATCATTTAAAACAATTTAATAACAAACATATTCAAAATCCTATTTCATAATTCACGTCAATACATAAACATAGTATAATCAAATGTATAAACATAGTCCGAAGTATTTACAAGAAAATAAATTTCTGAAATAAACAAATGAAACACATTAGTTTTATATTATATTACTACTTAATATACTACGTATAAAGTAGAAATAGAAAAGCATAGTAGGCATGGGTGGCCGCATGTATGTACACAGATGAATACATTATCTATTTATAATTGCACTCTAAAACTCCAAACAACATGAGACGATACGCATACATAGCTTTAATAGCAAGAATTACGTTGTTCAAGAAATATACTGCCAAATCCCACTGAATGGACATATTAAATTTAGAAATAGAATTTCGTTTGCTTTTTGTTTAAATAATTGTTTTTAAAAAATAATCATACTGCTTAAACGAGCTTATCAGTTTTAAGTTCGTTTAAAAATTGTTGTTTAACTTTTAATAATAATTATTATAAATAAAGAAAAAAAGCGATAATTGAGGCGCATTTACGATTTTTTGTGTACTACTTAAGAATTTTGTTTCTAAATATTATTTAATTATATTGAAATATAATAATATTCAACAAAGCAAGACATCTATAGTTTAGTAGCATACTGTTGCATTATATTTAAACTTTTTTTACCGAACAAATCTTAAAATAAACTGGTTTCTGTTTCTTATAACAAATGAAAGCAAAATAAAGGATCACAATTGCTAATTTGCTTATAAACAAAAAAACAAAATTAGTATACGATTTTAACAATATATTTGTGAACTTAAAGTATTTTTATCAAGATGATATCAAAATATTATGTAAATATTAATAAATGCGTATATTATATGTATATCGAATATCATTCAAAAATAAAATTTGGCACGCTAAATACTTACAAACAATTAAAGTAATTATTTTATAATTCTTTTTGACAAAGTGTGTTCGTTTTATCGTCTTGTATCGTCTCTATATGCTTATAGCTCTATTTAGAATAATGTTTCCATATCGATCGGGTTACCTATTTATAGTTCCCTATTGATACCCATAATGTCTTAACTAAAACATTGCAGTAAGATCTTTGTCAGTAAATGGACATTTTTATCTCAGAAAAGTTGTTGTCAAAGTAGAACTAAATCAAATGCAATATTACAATTATTAAAAGTGTTGCATCACTTGTAGAGCATAATAATGAGCGAATCTTAGCAAACAAATTGGGAATTTTGATCATTTCGTTGACTTTGTTATACACGATCTTTTGCGTTCCTTGATGCGGCGATTCTGAAATATTATTGATGAAGTATATAGTTATGCTATAAACTTTATTATTACTAAAGATGACAATAACAGTTTTTTAATGATATGTCTATTTTTACTACTTATAACTACTATTACGTACGATCATAAGTATATAATACGTTTGGTCTAGTAAAACAACAAAACCTGTATATGTGGGTTAAAATACATCATAGTTTAAAAATTAAAAAATTCATGAATAGTAAAAATGGAATATAAGATTATTAATAGTTTATTCTAGCTGAATAAATATACCCAAGACGAGTAAAACCCGAACACGTCGGAGATGTTTTAGAAAAATTAATCAGTATATCATTAATGCAGTGCGATGCTATTGCTTATCTTACAGACATTGACATTAATCAATATATACAATATACAGTATACATCATAGAGTAATTAAACACACAATTATTGATTTCGTATATATCGCGCTGTAAAATTTTCGTCACTGTAAAATTGTTCTAGTTTAATAAATTTCATGTAAATGAGTTAAGAAAAGGTTGTATTAAATATTTTTATTAAATTAATTCTATAAGCAAATATATATTTCCATATAATTTTAACAGAGGTAAGTAAGTTGTCTGTAAAATTTAATTTATTGCCTGTATCCCTAAAACTGTTTTACCACATAAATTATTTAACTTCTGTCACTTAATGAAACATTATTTTATAACAGCTTTAGGGTATATCAAAATAGTAGTATTGAACTGTGCATAATCAATAAGAATAAATGATCTGTCTTTAATTACTCTCTATTTAGTAAACAGTACCTATCTAAAATAACAGAAATATCTTTGGTTACAAACAATAGTTAATTTAATCAAAACATACCAATATGTTTTGAGGATTAAGTAAAACAATTATCTATGCTACCTCAAAAATATTGATCCTTTCTGTATTTTAATTACCACGATAAAAAAAATGACTGTTAAAAGACTTTATGTACGAGTAATATATATATTATTTTTGATTTTTTTATATATTCTGCAATAACATTTATTTTTATTTATTAAATTATTACATGAAATATATCAGTGCCTGAATTAGAGATTCGAGTGAACATATATATATATGTTTATTATTTTTAAAATATTTTTGTATTGATATGTAACTGAGTTGGCATATACAATGTTTTAAATTATATATGTTGACCACAATCGCTAAATGCATAATATCTACTCAATATTTTATATTGTCATTCTATGTAGGTATATACTGATTAATTTATATGGATATAATTTAAAAATATCACTAAATATTATACATTTTTCATTGTTTGAAAAATGTTAACTGCACCATTTATAAAACTAATAGATGTTTTCGGTGTTATAGGTTGTTCATTTGTCTTTATCATTATTAAACATATAGGGGGAGCCATAAATTCTTGTAAATTAGCATATCAATGTACTAAATTTTGAATACCATCATATAAGATATAAGAAGGCTATTTAGTACAATTACAGTGTGATCGATTGTCTGTTATAAAGTAGTACCTAGAATTAGATGCCTTTGGTCCCTCATCAGCTTTTCTGTTTTTGCAGTCTTCAATATTAACAGACAGACGTTAATAAATGGTAGCCAACATGTCGATGACATTCTAAACAGTCGAAGTATACGAATCGCATCTATAAATAGACGACTAGGCCTTGGCTCAATATTACTCTATGCAGACTAGGGAAGATCGAAGACAACATGGAATGACCAATCGATGCAAATTCAATCGCTGCAGAGGGCCGACAAGGTTTCTTGACATCACTGCCTGTAATTACTGACTATAGGCATATTAGGTACATCTGATAACTTGAGAGCACTAGTTTCAATCGTTTTCTATGAGACGAAGTCACAACCAGCTTAACTATATATATACATATTTTTTCTATACATGCTTTTGAAAAAGATTCTGAGATTATCCAAACTATTAATATTATCCATACTATTATACAACACGCGTAATCTTATATAATTATGATAACAATAAATTAATATGTTTCGTTTACCTGAAACCAGACCTTCACTTGTGATTCTGTAAGATCCAATATCATCGCAAGATTCCTCCTAAAACACAATTGTTCAAAATATGTTACTTAACCAAATTATTATTTGTCTAAGCATAAATATACTACTGACGGAAATAGTAAGTAGGATAGCAAATTTTAACTGATTAATCGGAATGGCAGATGTGTATACATAATTTAAATACCATCTATTTATGTCTATTAAACGATAGATTGATACACATAATATTGGCAGTTTATTACTTCACTTGTTATTCAATTAAATTATACACATTTATCAGCAGCAAAATTTTGTAAAAATAGCCCACAGTTATTTTATGATTTTTTAAAGGTTACCACATAATCGTTATGAATAGATACACTCAAAGTGGAACAACAAATCAAACGAACCCTTTTGGTTCGCTATACATTCGACTGGCACAGCTGCCAGTCAGTGATGGAAGCATTTATGTTGGTCACACAGACTCTGGGCCACTCGTCCCCCATGAAAGCTAAAATCTTAACGGGGGTTTCGTCATGACCACCAATTTGAACTAATATTTTATGCAAACTTTGAGATTCAATAAAACGATTTGCAAACTATTTATAAACGATATAATGGTATGTATCTCGACAGCTTTCATTTCATTACACCTCAAAGTTTCAATTAAAAAAAGAATTCTATCTTTTGTAATTTCCAATCTTTCTATCAATGCAAAGCAAAGTATAATAATACTGTAGTTTGAATCACTAGGTATATGTCACAGTTATATACTTACCTAATCATAATTACACAGTCTATGGTTTGAAACTTATTACCCCATCAACATTAAATAGTTTGAATTATCTATTGTTTAAAAATCAATATCTCATATTAGTTACATAGTATCTCGTACATATCTACCTAATTAAAAACATCATTACATCAGAAACACCCTAGATATATTTATGAAATTAATTTTATAATTTTAAATAAATGTTAAAATAACAACCTGATTAGCTGTTTTTAGTGTTACTAACTTAAAACAAATATTGCTCGTTTATAGCGAAAATGGACGGAAGTGATTTAAAATGTAAATAAATATTATTTTTTCTCTCTATGGTTAATGTGCACTTGAACGTTACATGGATCATCTATAAAATAAATAATGGTATTCTAAAATGACCGTATAACATT
The DNA here is from genome assembly GCA_036023295.1 of Invenusta paracnida. Lineage (NCBI taxonomy): Eukaryota > Metazoa > Platyhelminthes > Proseriata > Coelogynoporidae > Invenusta > Invenusta paracnida. Next base: position 9,143 of record JAYRBW010105313.1, read on the forward strand.
AATTAATAAACCACTAGCCACTAGCTACTGTTATTGACTTCATTAAGACATGAACGTTTAATTGATCGATAATAAAATATTTATAAGAGGTTGTGTTATAAAAACTCAAATTTTAGAAAAATCTACTGATCTAAGTATTTTATGATGATATATTTGATATCGAGACAGTATGAGGCTCTTAATAGTCAAATTTACTGGCAATTTTATAAGTGAAAACTTTTTTGATAGCTACTTGGATACACTAAACGCAACTTAACTTTTTCTGTTGCGTTGTGTATAGATAACTATGGCTGACCTTATGCTTCCGAGTCTGAAGACAGATGTAGATCTGACTCAGCAGAAATACTAACCACAACAGAGAAGGCAATTTCACAAACGGTTTGATTTGGTTTGGTTCAAACTGTTCCAGTGAAATCGTCTCGGTGTTCATTAAAACTACAACTGTTTAGATAAGGAGTAAATTATTGACCAATCAAATCAGGTTGAGAAAATAAGTTTCTAAATCAAACCATATTTTTGTGAAATGGGTTTTTAAGCTGTATGGAAAATTCTAAACCGTACTTGATTTTATAAATTAGGTTTGGATTACTTCTCAAAATCACTAAATAGATGTAGGTATGTTCGCGTGTGTTACAATTTCATTTTATAGAAAATGTAAAATAATATTTTAATTTTTATGTTAAGATTATTACTATTTTAATTATTTAATGTGCTCCTATACATTTGTGTAATATTTGTGTAATATTTGTGTAATATGCTCTTATATGTAGTAGTATTGTTATTTTAAATATGTAGGATAATTTCTTACTGCAATATTAATACTATTAACTTTACTAAATAATAATAATAATAACGTTTATAGCATATTTCATTATCCAAAAATGTTTAATAACAGTTAAAAAAATTAGAAAGGGAATTATTTCTTTGAATTATGATAATTGTTAAATCTTTGTGAAAATTTGTGAAATTGTTAATATTTGAACTTCAGCTTCTTTAAATAAAAAATATATAATTCTCATGTACAAATCTTCCGTTAAAAGTTGTCCAATTTCCTTACATTAATATATTAATAATTAGCAAGACATATAGGTGCTGCATATATAGTTCTGTAAGACATGTAAGAATACAAAATACATACATAAAAGCATAATGCAGATATACGCTTTTTGTCTTTTTTTTGTTTGTATATATGTACATAAACGTTTACATTAAAAGGTATCACCTAAATTATTTATGTTTAAAAGCAATTATGTCTGCAACTTTCAAGAACTGGTTCAAACCAGTTTGAAATAGTTTGGGGTCTCTTGCACAAAATCTAAGAGTGAAGAATTTAAGAAAAATGAATATCAATAAACATTGAAGAGTGAAGTGTGAAGAATAAAAAGTGAAGCGAGATTTTTATGACTATTTTTCCTCATTCTTCATGTTTTACTTTCATAAAGAATATGAAGAGTAAGAGTGAAGTATTGATTAATATAATTCCCTTTAATTCAAACATCTAAGTTGAAGAGCGGTAGAACCAACATTACTTTTTTTAATGTATAGTAGTGGCGATTACAAAAAGTTGGATTTTGTTTTACTTCATGTTTTAGGAAAGATTTAATTTTAATTTAGTTGATTTCTAAAAACGTTTTTGTTTAACACCTACACAAGTAGATTATGTTTCAACTTTCAATAGGGATTCTTTGAAACCTAAAACAAATCGCAACGATTTTCTTTCTTCAAAGGAACTACTATATACTTGTGATTTTACAATTATTAGGTTCCAGAAGTTTTTACGGACTTAATCACATGGAGTCATTTTACATGAATCATTTTGCACTTTTGTATGAGTATTTGCATATAATAATAATGTTTATTACTTTAAGATGGCTAGTAGGAAAACTAATGGTAAATGGCTACCTTAAATCGCTTGTATTGGAAACAGCCTTTTATAAGGTGTGTAATTTCTTTGATATACTATGAACGCTTTAAAATATCAAAACATTCTTAGATTCTAAAATTAGTATATAACGTATGACCCACATTTAATTTAGACCAAAAAAGGAAGAGTGAGGAGTAAAGCGATCGTAATTTTGTGCAAGCCAAACACTCTTCACTCTTCATTCTTCATCAATTTCACTCTTAACTCTTAGGTTTTGTGCAAAAGGCCTCAGCCCCGAAATTCTGTCCATCTAGATTATAACCTGATGTCTATGGGTCAGAAACGCTCACTGATAAGCTATACTATAGAAGTGATGGCGGTTTTATGTTTTCGGATTCAGCTTCTCAGTATTATATTTATTCCATTGAAATTATGCAAGTAAAGCATATATAAATATGAACATATAGAGATATAAAATTGTCTAGCTAACAGGTAACTAAAAATAGCTGGATATAGGTAAGAGCATGTGGAGGGTAATATTGAACTTGAATGTTATCTACCTGTGACTTCCAACCATGTATTGTTGTTGAGAGAATTCGGTTTCTAATTGCTGAAGTTGACTTACAGTGAAGATCGTCCGATTGCGCTTTCTGTACTCGCTCGTGAATTTATCCTTTTTAACTGACGATTGCGATTCTGTAATGTATCGAATAGTATAATACGAATAATAAATCCTATGTTAATGTAGACTCGTGTACTGAAAAATACATATTCTGTCGTTTTTTATGTCTGTATGTTACATAAAACGATAATATTTACATGATAATTTTGAGTAATATGAGAATATTAAAAAAATAAAGGACTTATAGTTGTAAATATATGGATATACCTCCCTTCCATAATATATTCACTGCAATTTGACTACTATTATACACTAGTATTTACTATGACTAGTATATAAAATAATAATTTTTCAGATGGTGCCATTATTAAAGCATTATTAATGTATAAGTCATTGGTAGTGTAGGTATATACATAGTTATAGTGTAAACAGTATTATATAATTTGCAAACAATATTTAGGTATAGATTATAAAGATTAATTTCAATAGTATAAAAATAAACTGCAGGTATATCATAATCTAATATTACCTATATGACATATACCTAGCTATATATCATAATATACAGAATACAACATACATAGAACGTCATGTACAGCACAGAAATATATAAGTAATAAGAAGTGAAACAATACCTATACACCAAAAATACGTGCTTATAATTATTTACGGAATAAAAATACATTGTTAAGGAATTTGGGGATTTACAAGTTGAAAAAGGTATATTATGTACAATTAAATTATACAAAAGAATTATAGTTAAATTCTTAATTGTAAGTTTGCTATTTATAAAATAACAAATATTCCTTCAATTTGTGCATGTAAAACACAATAGTTTATAAGTCGTAAAACATCAATTGCCATTTAATCGGCAATTTTGTAATACTTGTATATTATATACCTCCGTATTATACATATACATACATAATAGAATATATCTATATAACATTGAACTTTGTCAACCAACCGACCACAATGAAAACAATCCTCACAATGAAATCGTCACACCTGTTAAGCAGTATACATATAATATGTTTTCTTTTATCTTAGCTCTTCTATAGTTTAATTTTCTTTGTCATATAATGTTATATCAAGGCCACCTTGGTTGTATCAAGGTGGCCTTGGTTATATCAAATGACCGAGATGGTTACGTTATTGTTCACCGCGCTCAAAACTGCCCACTTATACACCTGTCTAGTCACGGCAGGCCACAGTACACTACTTATAAGGAAAGATGATGGAAGAGAGAGGTTGATGAGGGCTATTTAAGTACAAACCTGCGGCTGAATCAACTCTGCTGAACGAATAATTGACCCTTTATTTGGCAAAAACTTTGATTAAAGAGTTTAAAGAGTTTGTTTTTAATGTTTTGAACGTGCCCGCTTTGTGATTATAATTTTGTACAAACATCTCCTTAAATATACTGACTTATTATATGACCACACTTCTTTTATATAAATAATATCTAAATTTATTTTTTTATATTTAATAGATGTTTAAATTATAATCATACCTGTTAGGGTGCTTATTTTGGTAATAACATATGAGCGGAAAAAATATAAATTTAAAATGTATATTATTTATGTGTAATTTAAATAGTAAAATATACCACATAAAATTATTTCATATTTTTGATGATGCATGTCATTGAAACAGTAAAAATGGAAAAAGTATATGTATACTTAAAAAACCCTAAAAAGTTACTTTAAAAAAAATAATAACTACAAATAAAGTTCTACTTATTTAAGTTTTAAATTTTAGGATAAAAACATTATTATTTTAAGATTTAGGTATAAAAACATCTTCTTTTTACTCATAACAAACATTTATATCATTTTAATTACATTTTTAAGATAGATAATTAGAAAATAATGCTTCCATTCATTTAGTTTTTTCTTAAATATAACTGACTTGTAATAATTTAGGTAGCCACATTATAAGTAACAAGCAGAAGTTGCATGCTTCAGAGACGAACGTATAATACCGCATTATGCATGTATTGATTCAGTAATATTACAATAAGGTACAAACGATATAGTTGTGGTTTGCTCTGTAAATCGGGAAAGTAGCGATTGGAAGAAATCTAGCATCCCTTAGTGTGATCGGAACTCAATATCTGGCCACTCTTGAAGCAGTTTCTATATAACATGAGTAAAAATCGCGTGGACGAAATCTGTAATATTGTAATATTTCTTGACTCCAGCTACGGCATTTTATATCAGAGTATAGATGGAACAGTCTCTTTTATGAAATTTTTTAGCGTCGTTGACTTCATTCGTCGAGTGAGTCGTATATCGGAAAATATAACATTATACACGATGTTTGTTAAAAAAATCCCCTGGTGGATTCCTACGATGGATAGTACATTGGTCATAGACATTGACATTGACATCGACATTAACTAAACGATTTATAAATAAAGTGGATATATTGCTTTATCCATCCTATGAAATGAATCAATGAGTTATCAAGAATCCGAAAAGTACAGCTTGGTATTTCAAGCAGGGTATTATCTGGAAAATGATTGTCAAAATTACACCCAGAAAGAACTGATATTTCACTCCCTGCTACATACTCAATCAAAGTAATGTCCCTTGTATATCCTATTCGAAAATTATAACTGTTGAATGTTTGCATAGATTAGGTAAGTCACAAACAGATTTAGTTCCTAGCAGTTTACTCAATGAATTCACATCAATGGTAGATGATACACATAGGATTATGAATGCTTTGAAGATTTACATACGGCTGAAAAGGGTCCTTCCTGTCTTTTTGCATAACTTACAAATTTATCCGTAAGCTCTGCAAGAAGCATCATTGGTCAAATGACCATGTCGCCCACAACAAAAACAAAATACTAAATTAGTCAAAGAATTGGTTAACGGTTGCGACGAACTTGAAGACTTTGTAGGTGAAAAGTATTTTGACTTTATATTCTTAGACGAGTGAACGGTTGTTTACTACTAACATTGATGTTGCAATTGAATGGGCAATTTGAATATAAGCATGAAGCGTAGTAGAAGAAACGGAGCTCAGAATAAAGTTTTCCCGTATTTGGGGCGATAAATTGAGCTATACTGGAGGTTCGTTGCCTAGCTGATTTGTCGAAAATCGATCCATGTATGAATTTAATTGAAAAGCAAACTTATCCTGTGGTGCTGAATATATTCTCTTCAAACAGATCCAACCTGACTATATTGTTTCCTATTTTCAAATAATTTAAATACAATTGTATAAAAAGTATAATTAATACCTTTTTTAATGAAATATGTTCCAAAAATATTCAATTTAAAAAATCTGCTCTTTATTCGGAAGTTTAAAAAGTACCGGGAAGAAATAATCCCCCCTCGTGGGGCCTCGATATATGAAAGCACAAAAGGGCCTTTGAATGAAAAGGTGAAGACATAGCGATATACAGTCACGATCCAAAGTTTGGAATATTTTTAGAAAATGTACAGGTTTTAGATATGAAACATAATATTTTAAAATCCATATAATATGATCAAAACTAAAATAGGATAGTAGCTATCCATACAGACTATCTTAAAGGTATTACTAATGAATATATTTTTATAGTAGTTTATTATTTCAAATAGGGAAAATATTACAATTGTAAATGCAAGTTATGTAATGTATAAAATAATATTGTTAACATTGGAATATAACAATTTAATGGCAAGAAAATTTACTATGAATAACATTTGAGATATTAATTAACTATAAAAATATCCTATTTTGTAATATGTTTAAGATACATAGTTAGTGTAAATATCTATTATCCTACTTTAGTTTTGGCTATACTATATTATGTCATTTAAAATAGTATGTTTAATATGTAAACAAAAGAATTTTCCAAACATTTTCCAAACTTTAGATCGTGACTGTATTGATGCATGCCAGCAATTTTGAAATCACTGGTAGCGAATTTCAATGTTTAATATCAATAACCTGGAAGATGTTATAAGTATGGAATGCCATAAAACATAGGTTTATTTATGGTATATATAGCCCAAATAAAAACCTATTCTGCCAAAGTTTTACTTATAAAACAATTATTAGAAAAGAAAATATTAATTTTCAGACATTTTTGGTTTTACAAATATTCTCTAATTTTTCAATGAAATATTATATCTGCCAAAAATAAAACTATATTCGTCGTAAATAGATAGTTATTTATTTATAATAAGTGACCTAAATAAACATTATTGCTGCCTGTTTTACAAAATATAGTGATTGCTACAATTTTATTATTATAATAATGCTGTATTCCAAATTTAGCCCAATTTTACTAGTCTGTACAGGTAAATCGATTAAACTCATTTTCAAATATTTATACTAAATACTACGTATTAATATTATTATTATGCATTTTCCTTTAATCCATTCTCGCATTTTTGCTGTGATTTTGAATGAAAAAATGAAGCATTGTTAACTTTTAAGACTTTTCCAAAATCAAGTTTTACACCATTTAGTGCTCTATGTTTACAAATGTGTATTCAAATGCTGATCAAGTGACACCCTAAAAATGCACCCTTTGAAAAAATGAGTAAAACATACGTTCTCTATATAAAAAAATGCATATCTTTGTCAAAATCAACGACGAAACGCTGATTAATTTAATGTAATAATAAACAAAATACAAAAAAATTTTAAATTATAAAAGGGCATATTTTTAACTATCTTTGTTATAAAAAAATTGTTGACCACTTTTTCAATTGTATATATGTTAGACAAAATGTTGATAAACTACATGGGAAGTTGTTTTTGGTTTTAGCGCTATAAACTCTATTGAGAACTGGCCCATATCTCAGAGGTTGATTGATCAAAACTACTCACCATAACTACCAAAACTACTCACCAATGGTTCATTCACTATACTAGGATTTATTTTCCTTTAATTAAAAAACAAATATACGAGTTTCAAAAAGTTTTAAAATAAATTATAGTAGGTTTTAGCTTCTGTGAATATATATATATGTAAAATACAAATATTATTATTATGCATAAAGTCAAAGCATTTTGTTAATTATTTTGTTTACTGATCTATTTTATTAATTTGTATGTTTGTACGATCAGTTTTTCAAACTAAAAATAAACACTATAGATTACAAATTAACCGTTAGGTATATAGAAATTACAGCAGGTATAAAAGTTACAACATTGAATTAAATTGCACAAAAATTAGACACACACATTATATAAATATAAAGCTATTTATAAAATTAAAAGAAAACAATGGCAAATAAAATTATAATCGGCAAATATGATATTTAACAAAAGTTGATCAAAGTATAATAGTTATGTCCTTGAATTTAAGTTAATTTGTTTTCATTTCATATTAATTTATTTATCTCATTTTGATGTATGACAAAGCTGTTAACAGCTACACTTTAACTTTTTCAATACATTTCAATTATTTTAACTGAAAATCATCATTAATGTTTTAAAGAATTATTTTTATATATTATATGAATCTTGTACCTAACCATTTTTTCTAAGCGCGTCCAATGAATAACTATATTTTTTCCTGCAGGTAATATTATACCTTGATGATCACAATATGTACTACAGGAATGTTCATTGAATTAATTAAATACTATTAAACAAGTATATCATATAATTTACCTGACAATTTCAATTGTTGCAATTTTATGCAATCGTTGTCGTTGGATCTCGCAAATTTTGACATTGTGGAATTGTGGCCGACGAATTCATTGCTGAGGTTCGGATGACTGTATGAACTGTTACCAAGCAACGACTCAATACTGAAAGATCGACCTCCCAGTCTTCTAGTCGAGTCAGTAGCGGATGTTGCCGACAATTGATAGCCATGACGGTACAAATTCGTGTTTAAATCGTAGTTATGCCTTTCAAATGGGCTACTTCTGTGCACACTCGGACTACAATTACCCTGCCGTATCAAATCGGAAAATATGTTAATACCACCTTGTGACGGTGAAATATTCAATCGCAAATCTGTTGTATTTTGTCGATTATTGTTGTCATAATCGGCTGACGATATATATTTTGGAATCACGTGACCCATGGTGTTGTTAGAGTGACAGAAGTTACGGTCGCTGCTTCTACCGGTAGCCAGTATGTTGTTCCTCAGGCAGAACATAGGACGTGGATAAATAGAAGACGACGGCTCCATACTGGAACTACTTTTGATGATAGAATATATATATATATTATATTTAATTTCGTGCAACTCTTTGATGTCCCACTGAATTGGTCAAGATCATTTTTCATGTTCCAATATGTCGGGCTTTTCTGGTCATTTTGATAACTGACTTTTTTTTGGCCAATGAGAAGGACAGAAACTGTTTATCCTTTGATTAGTAATACCAGTTAAATTGAAATATTTAACATCTTCATATCAGTACATAACAGTATCCTAAACTGATGATAAACTATATTTTTATTCGGATATTCTTGAAATAAATATAATAATAATATATCTATAATTTAAAAAGATTCACAACATTACAAAGCACAAATTGTAAATCTTAAGATAACAAAAATACATTACTATAATCATAAATTGTATTACGATATTATTCCACTATTGTGATAATTCTTTCATTTCATATATTTTATAATATTTAAATATTTGTTATTATTTATTTTTGCTGTGAGTTATATACAATTTTGTGGATTTATATAACCTATAACTTTGTTGTGAACATTTAATTAGAAATTGAAACACTTTTATAAAAAATAGAACCTCAATATATCATATGCCTATTAATATTTTCTGCAATATATACCTATAGAAAGTATTATTACATATTTTTTTAAAGTTCATTTTGGTTTAATCAGCATTAAATACCTTTCTTACTGTAGCTCTAGTTTTCATGTCTCTCTTTTAAGCTATTATTAAATAATATATTTTGGGATAAGACTATGACCGATACTAATATATAGAGTATTGATAAATTGATGTTATCCATTTGTTTTATATGTATCAAGAATTACAATTTATGTATATAAGACAGTAATTAATATTATCGACAAGCATCATTCGCTTTTAAGTTTTGGATTTTTTTATTATTAATAGTAATACTATCAACGAATGCACAATGTATAAATTATACATTGACTTCTAATTGTATATATAATTGTATATATCATAACTATATACATATAGGGTTCAATAAAATAGGTTCTGAAACAGGTTAATTGTATAACAGATCTATTGTGTTTGAATGTTAGTGTCATTTTTAAATCATAGAGTAAATATACAAAGTGTTCACTCTTTTAAATTTTGCATGCAGTTCAATACTACTATTTACCTACGTAAGAGCTTATGCAAAATATTGTT
>JAYRBW010105324.1:0-18951 GCA_036023295.1 Invenusta paracnida
TGAGAGATTTTGAGGAATGCCAATCCAGACTGGACACGCGTACTCAAAAATCGAACCAATACTACTTTTGTAAAAAAACTTCCAATTTTTCTTGATTAAGAATTGCCTTAAATGAAAAAAAAACCCTCTTGTTCCATATAGATAGCATAGAATTTAAGACAGGGAAGGGGATAGGGAAGGGGTGCGGAAGTTGTAATTAGTTTATTTCTCGATTGAATAATATTGAAACTTCAAACATACCTTTAAACTCACTTAACATGTTCGGATATGCATGTTAGAAATGTATCTATAAGTTTGGCTTAATTGAGCTCGTTCAAGAGAGTGCTTTTTTGCATTGTGAAATACTATATAAGCCTTGTTTCCTGCATTTTGTTAGAATATAATTTGAGGATAACTTATCAAAGTGTCAACAGTTCGTTTTATTTTCCAAATTATTTGATCAGAAATATAGAAGAACAAATCCATTCAGATTTCATTATATCAGTATTTACTTAAACTAAAAATAAAAATCATTATTCACTATTTTACTTCTTAAAAATCTTATTATTAATCGAAATTTCTATCAAATTTATTTAATTAGATTAACAACTCAAATATTGAAAAAACATTGTTTAAAGTGTTCCATTCATTTTTTATTTCAATTAGTTTTTTTCAATAAATCAGAATAAAAATAGATTATATATAAATATATAAATCTATCAATTCAAGATAAATATAATGTTTTATTCACGTCATTAATGATTTAGGTATTTACAAAATAAGTGATAAAATATGCAAACATCATAATTTTTATTTTAATTACTCGAAAATTAAGATTTTGATAGATTTATTACTAATCATATTAAATCCTTCAAGATAAATTAATTTTTAATTGATTAGATATATGAGTGAATTTTAGTTATGAAACATTATAGCATTAAAGTATTCAATTTATGAAGTTCACTAAATTTAATTTATTTTTGCATATTTCTTGATATATGTATGGATATGTATATTCATGAAAATTTCAAACTCATGTTCACGACTTCATTATTTAAATATTGCTTAAGAGAGAAAACAATAACCTGAACAAAATTATTGAACTAAATTTTGTGTTATATATGGAATGCTAAGTTTTGAGGCCTGATGGAAAACGATACATCAAGAGCCTAGAGTTGATCATGTTTCCTAATAACGAATGAAACATGCATTATATTGCTTTATATATATATGTATAATGTTTAAATTATAAATACACAATACTAAGTTTATTCTTATTATTGACTGAAATTCAATAACGTTTTATAAATTTAAATCAGAAAAAGATTTGTTTAAAAATATCAATATCATTCAAATGAAAAGGTAACAGTCGACAAATCGGTGCAGCGTATTTCCAGAGACAAAAGTATGGCTTTTCGAATGGTTCCTGAATTGAGGAACCTTGTTGTACATATTATATAAATACGAGCTGTCAAAATTCATTCTAAAAACCAGAAAGCAGGATGGCTCATTGTGTAACTTTTCATTATTTGTGATTGACTTGAATTTCCATTTATTGCCTGTGTATAATTAGTTCAATGTGTAAAAATTCGATAATTTGCGATATTTTAAAACTATTGTGAGCAAAGAATCTCTATACAATCAATTACTGGAGAATGAAATCAGGCACAGAATTACCAAAGTGTAAATATTACCGAGAAAACTTGCAGTTAACTCACCATCGCAACTATTTTACAGATTTATTTAAATGACGCTCGGAGACTTCGCTTTATCTTATTGTTGAATACACGGAAACAGGATAAAAAACAACTACCTAAAATGGTGAATTTAAGCACAGAGAACTGGAACCAATATTGAAGTGAATTCCATATTTACTTTAATTTATAGATTAGACAATGCTGTAGTCTATTCTAAAATGTAAGCCAAGAAACGAGGTCCTCAAAGACAAAAGTGTTAAAGTAACAACGAAAGACCATTAGTTTAGTCATTGCATTGACGAAATTGACATAAAAAGGCACCAAGAATTAATTATTATAATGCTGGCTATTAAAGGTCCATATTCCAATGATCAACGATGTTGCCCAAAGTATCTTTCGTGAATCTATTTACACAACTGCTTTACATTCTCTTCTCCATCGTTGTCTTCTGTCTAATTGGGCGGTTCTTATAAAGAAGATGATGGGTTTCTATGTCCATAGTTCAATCAATATATTCAAACTCTAAAGTTCCCAAAATTAAGAGAACAAAATTCAGAAAACTTTCTTGATTTCGGTAGATTTTTTAAGAAAAAGGAGACTCGAATTAATTCATTTCTTATTTTCAATAAACTAATTAATATAAAATAATAACAATAAATATATTTAATACCATAGCAACACATTTTTGTGAACTTTATGGTGTATAGATGGTGTACGTATTGATTGATATTAGCAACCGTATTACAACAAATAATTATTGGCGCTTTTTTAGATCAATTTTATCCCAAGCTGAAACTTCATTGACTTTCATTTTTGCGACGCTGTAATTTTTGTTTTGGTATAATTTCGATTCTATCTCAAAATACCTCAAATTCTCAAATTAGTAGTTAATTTTTAAAAATAATATATTATATTCAAATAAGTAACGCTTTATGTAATTACGTAATGGTATTCCTTCCTCCTTAATTCAACATAAGCAATAAGGAAATTTCTTGTGCAACTTCAAATTAACAAACAGTAATAAATTCAATTAAGACTAACCCAGTGTGTAGTTTAAATTTAATAATTCAATTAATTATTACTGCAATAATGTAGCATACAATGACGTAAAAAAACATTTGGAAATACGTTCTGCCCAATTTGTGTCCTGAATGTTGAGGATGAATTTCTCAGAGCTCTTAGACGCGGCCGCATATCTTCGTGCATACAGTTAGCCAGCATTTTTTATAACACAAAGTGCCGACAATACAAAAAATCTACGTAATTTGAAATAATCCCATTGCTCGGGTTTTTACAACACTGTAGGTATCGATTGTCAAGACTTAATTGTGTGAGAAAAAGCCTAATTTTCAACTCCACCAACATTTGAGAACAAATTTCAATCAAATTAGGTTACAGAATCAAATTAATCCTCTCGTGTGAGTTTGTTTTTTGGAGTTGCGAACAATATTCTTGAATTAAAAAAAGAGTTCGTTCATTCTGTGCTAATCACAAATCCTAAGCAGAACAAGAAATAACAGAATTTCTCAATATGCTTTTTCTTTAACTTTACTTTTATAGGCATAATATAGCGCTGACTTCGCTTGAAAAATGACCACATTAATTTAACGTAAAAGCTACTTAATAACTAAATAATTTTTTTATCAATAAACTTACTATTAAACAATAATTAAACACACTTATTAACTGTACGCAGAAAGTTGTAATAGTTTTTTTTTGTAAAATCGAATATTTTTCTCTTAAATATTACTCCATCAGATTATAATATTGCTATAGTTTTTATTTCTATGTATAATCAATTTATATCAAGTAAAAAATGATTTGGAACTCAAGATTATTATTCATTTATTAATGTAATCCATTTGTATTATTCCGATTAACTTCTGCCTTTTAATATGTGGATAGCGAAATATATTTGAATATTGATTTATATATCAATTTCTTAGTTCGAGTTTATAGGATTCTAAAAATGGTCAATTAATGTCATCTTAAGCGAATAAATGTCTCAAGTGAATATAACGCAACATTTAAAAGACGGACAATCTAATATAAATGGAATATAGAAGCCGTAATCTCTTTTGGGTATTTTAATACACTTTCTCATTTATTTTGAGAGGATTTGAAACTCAATTCAATAGTTTTGATGTTAATTCTAAATATTTTAAAGCAATGTGGAAAAGGAAAAGTGAAAAACAAGCGATTAATACTATTATTAGAGCAACACCAATAGTTTCATACGACGATGATTTCTGAGACTTTAGGTATAGTCAGTGATTTATAGAAACTGTGGGATTCTGACTATTGATTCTGACTTTTGTATTATTAAAAGAAATGTAAGTTATACCGCGACGATTACTCCTATACGTAAATTAATGGAGGCTTCGTTTGGGAAAAAAGTAACTCAAGGATCAAAAAAGTAATAAATCGACAAATTGTCGCTTGCAAGCTGTTGTTCTTCCTTCCCCTTCTTTCCAATCAACTTCCTGATTCCTTCTAACTCAAGAGAAGAAGAGCTATCAGTGACAATTGAACTGTGCATTCTTCTAGTAGATAAAGAACCTAGATTGTGCAGTAATAGAGCATTACGCTTTTTTAGTTAAAAAAATTCAGAATCATTTAAAACTATCGAACGATCTGTTGTTACCCGATGCGTTGTTCCAATGAATAGATGAGTTCGTTCTCCTGTGTGTATGTAGACTATGGGTCAGTCTGTTGCTGTGGTGATGGGATGGTCGCTGAGATTATCGTGTTTTAGAATTTTGTGCTAAAATAAGCCGGAAGGAAGTTTGAAATTAAATAATATTCCTGATTTAGTTTTGAGAGCTTTCGAGTGAAAACGATTGTTCTTATCTCTGAGAATGACTGTTGAGGTCAATTGGATTGAGGAGTCTGACAGAGGAGAGAAAGGGGATTCCTTGATTATTGCGTCTGGCGAGTTGGAACAATGGACTAAAATATTGATAAAGATAACTAATTGTATTTTAGTGACTGCATTGAATGTTCCGATATAATATGTTCCTAAAAGTGTTGTTTTTGTGTCATTATTTTGATACTCAACCATAATTACTTCATTAATTATATTGAGTGGGAGGAGCGTAGTAGAAGCGGGCGTGGGAGAAGCGTGGGAAATGTGGGAAATGAATCCTGGATTTGCATCATGTTACAATATTTTATTATTATTTCAATTATTTATTCATTTCTTCTATTTCGTCGTAACATATTGAAATAGACTCTAATTATGCTACTCCAGCAATGTATATTTTATTTCATAAACGAGTATATCAATTTTTTAAATTCCTATTTTTAAAAATATTAATGTATAAATAAGTTATACTACCTATAATGGTTAATTGCTTTAATAGCGTATTTTCATTACATTATTGGGAACATTTATATGTAAAATAAGTTTTGTTTTTACAATTAATATTTCCATACTATGTGTTGATACCGTTTCAAATATCATAAATATCTTAAATATCTTTATATTTTAGAAGTAAAATAGGTTTTCAGAAAATATGTCTGATATCTATAAAAATGATTGAAAAGAAAACGTTGGCAGATAAGTATGCAGAGAAATTCTAATAATTTTTGGCTTAAATACACCTCGTGGCAGTAGAGTTATAATAGCTTTTAGTGGATATTACTCTCTTCTATTTCAAGTTACATTTTGGTCTTTGGACCGCTTTCGTTAGTTAAACCATAACCAACACTTTTGCGATAACATGAACCTGCCTCCCCCGATGATAACTTAGCGTGTTGCCTCTATACAACCAGTCTTCAGAGTTTGGCGCATTCATGACCATCTTTGTATGAACGCAATTAAGACTACATACTATAGAAGACAACTCAGAGAAGGTTTAGTCTCGGAAAGCCAGTTCACACGGCAACAGTACAACAATCCGGTTGGCGTCGATCTGTGAAAGACCGGCAGACGAGCACTTTCGACAAATTCTTCACGACGGATCTTTCAATTGTCAAATTTCCAAATGAGAGGCGTTGATATTATTGATTGGCTCTGAGAAGCTACCTTGAGTGACCTTGAGATCCAAGAAAGGGTGTTGGCACCTATTTTTGAATATGGTGCTCGTGTTTGGTTTGGCATCTTCATTCACAAAAATGCTGTATGATCCGACTGATATAAAAAAAAGAGTAAATATTATAAAATTTTCCATATTTATGACTCATATTGAACTTTGCCATAGCCTGATAAAAATTGTGTGTCATTAAATAAGAGGAAGTTAAACTGTTTTGTTTTTGAATGAACTCGCATTTTTGGATTTTTGTTTAATGGATATGGACACACACATATATACATGATGGAATTCTATTTTTAGAAAATAAATGCAAACGATAGTTTCGTTTCAATTTGAATTTTACATCTTGAAATACAAAAGAAAATTCCTACAATACCTTTGTTTCTGTAAAATTTTAATATGTTCACCCTTTCATTCAACAGTATCTTTAACATATGCTCATTTTATTATAGAATATTATTCGTGGGTCTACACTAAGGGCGGGTCTACACTAAGGGCGGGTCTACACTAAAGGCGGGTCTACACTAAGGGCGGGTCTACACTAAAGGCGGGTCTACACTAAGGCAGGTCAGGGAGCAAAAAGAATAGTTGCAGGTTCTTTAATCTTGCTTTATACATGGGTAGGTGAGTGTGTAAGTATAGGCCAATTATTGCGTTTTATTATATATGTAGGAATGACCCCTTTTAGTTTATTGAGTTGTAAATTGAATACAAAATTACTTTCAAATTCATGTATTTCCATTAATGTATCTTCATAAGAAGAACTTTCACGATTAAGGGATATGCCATTGAAATGTGTCAAAAATACTATTTATTTTTAAAAGTGTCGTTTTTGATAACTAACATTTAGCACTGTACTATTTATCTATTACATATCCATATAAATCATTCACATATGTAGAATTAAAAGTTATTTAAACATGTTCTCTATTTATTAATAACTTATAGTATTTTGGAAATAAAGAAACACATTTTACATTTATCATTTCTCTTCATAAACATATGATACATTAACCAAATGTTAATGAGCGAATGCACTTTAATACTGCATAATATTGCTTCATTCACGTAGAATCATCTTTCACACATATGATAAGCAGAACTAGATATTCCGTGTGCCATTAATGTATGTATACTATATTTCTATAATCATAGTGTGGAAGAAGAAACAGTGAGTAGAATTAATAATTATAGTCGAATAATGCAGATATCTAGTCGAGTGAAACTTATCATTTCCATATAATCAATTATAGTCTCTGCATTCTAAGTTCTCGACAAGGGAAACATTGAGAAAATCTAAATCCCCATCCAGGACAGAGAAAAACTTTGTTGAATTAGTTCCATCATATTTTTCCAGTTTAGAAAATAAAACCCATTTGTTTTAATATACGATAGGTCAATCCTTAAGTTGACATTGTCAGAGAAGACATTTTTAGATTCTTGTTTAAACTGCCTTTCTGTAAGAAATACTGCCACATAATAACTACCAGAAAAACTGTATCAGTGGCCAGTGTATAATTATCCACTGCACGTATAGTCTTCTACATTTGGAAAACCGTATCACAATTTCTACGCTAATAATAGTTTGCTGGTTTACATTTGAATATATCAATGCATATAACTTATATACCGAAGACAATTGATTGTCCAAACAATCATTCAAGTGTTTTCAAAACATGTCACATGATTTTGATAGCATAATAAGCAACTGTTTGATTAAAGCCTGCATTGTGGCAGAATCATAAAACTTCTATAATGGAATGTGAAAGCTTAGAGAATTCTATTTTATTCGTTTTGTCTTACAGTTTTTGCTTATAAAGTATATTATTCATCAATACAGTAAGTAACATGAAAATAAGTATAACTCCAAAAAACACTTAATTTTCTTTTAAATTAGGATTAATAATATTTTATAGAATCTGTTTTAAAAGCTTACACATGAAAAATTTGACATATCCATGTATATATATATATGTATACATGTGTGCTTGTGCTTGTAAGTCTACTTATGATCACATCGTTGTACAACATCTCCTGGTTCTGTTTGTTTATAATTCTATTTTAAATAAGATCATTAAAGTTAATTAGTTGCGCTCATAAATGGAATTGGATGAATAATTCAACACGCCGGCTATGTCCATATCACACATCTCCGTGGGAGGGGAATTTGAATTCTTATTAATTTAATTAGCTATATATTGGCAGACGTGGCACTAATTAGGAGACTAGTAATCGATAAATATTAAATTATTTACAATTCACGCATTCTATACGAGCTCTATGCGAACGAATTCAGCGAACCAATGTTTAGTTTTGTGGGAGACTTTGTGGCAGCAATAAAGTCTGCGTTTAAGAGTTATACTATATCTTAAATAGTTCTGTATACTGGATATAATTTTCTTAATTCATGTTGTTCCTTTATAAAAACAAATTGATAAAAGTATAGGGTTAAAATATCAGTAGAATATCTTTACAAGTGGTTTGGAGGGTGCACAATTCTTTGACAACTCAGTGTAGCGAGAATTTGTATTTGCTACATAGAAAGACGAAAACAATTGGATGGTATAGGTATATGTAGACATGCTATAAATTGTTAATATTAAATATAGCGTATAATCATATTCATGTAAGGAAACAATAAATGTGACATATGGGAAATTATGTAAATAATGAAAGATTATCATATATTTCATTGATATTATACCGATAATTAAGTCATTATACAAATACATATGTACATATATATAACAGATCGATAGATAATTATTGTCTACTTTTGTTTACAAAAACATAAAGTTATAACAGTAGTATGATAAGGTGTGCATCTGGACCGCCTCCACCCCGCTCCAACGTGCCAATAGTGGCCAATATATACACAGCATTGTCGAATACATAAAGTTATAACAGTAGTATGGTAAGGTGTGCATCTGGATCGTCACGTGACCGTCCCCACTCCGCTCACACGTGGCAACAAAGTGTGAGCCACGGTGAGCTTTTTAAAAGTGGCCCGTGCATCAAGTTATTATCCAAAAAGAGAGTAAGCAGAATTTGGAGTTGTGTAGAAAGATTATCTGCACTGGAATGTTTATAACAATATGTTATAAGCTGTATATTTTCATCATATTGTTCCGCAATGACAGCTTTCAATGGGAGATTTTCAATCTAGTCTTAAAACAGTTTATTCTCTTTGCTGAAAGCGAGACAGCTGACTGCCATAACCGTCAACTCCAGTGCTTCAATGTATTCATACATGTCTTTACATATTGACCATCTAAACTATCGATTTATAAATATTTTGGTGTTTCCTGTTTTCGTGGTAATTTTTGTTCTTCTAATTCGTGTACAACTGCTTTTTGGTTAAGTTTTTTCCAAAGAAAGACAACTACATGTTCATCCTAAAGTTTGTCAACAGTCTTGTCAACCAAATTTTAAGGGCCTATATACTTGTTAAACCTTTTTGCAATCCACAATAATATTTCTACTCTTTTTTGAGTTGAATAGTTTCTGTTTAAAATTTGAACTATTTTGCTGTTTGGGTCACAGCGAGTGAGTGATCCAGATATCAAGTTAAAACTTACACTGTTTCAATCCATAACTTCTTATTGGATCTGAAAGAATAGGAACTTCGCCATTGCTTCGTATAATCATGTGTATGATTATTTGTGTATAATAAAGGTAATAATTAATTGGAAATAAATTCCTATTATTCAATACTTACTAACTTTTATTTATTTACTTATGTATGAAATTGATCAGCACTCAATTTTCATTAAACGATAACACAGCGAAAGAAATGTTAGATGTGCATATTAATAGTTTTATAAATAGATGTTAATCATTCATCCACGATATCATAGCTATAGACATCCTCCTAATTACTCTTAATCTATGTCTATAATACCCTCTCAGCCATTTCATTAGGAATTAATGTTTCCTTTACCCCATACTACTCATTAAATCAGATTTTCCTAACGCAGTTTATTATCTAGAAGTCATTTATAATAAGCAAATGACAGGAGTGGAATCGGTATTACAAGGATCTAGAAAGATTGTTTGTTGTTCTATTTATAAAAGGTTTAAAGTCGTATTTTTAATCTTGCTTGTGTGCTTAATTTAGCTAAATACAATACGGAACATACTTATTTGCATAAATATGCCAGTTTGTCTATACTCACTATGTTCTTACCAATTGTAGTATTACTTGTCTATACTCACTATGTTCTTACCAATTGTAGTATTACTTGTTTATAGTTGGGAAGGCAGAAGATATATAGCATATACGTTTAATAAATTTAAAGTTATATATTTTTTATAATCGGGTAATTTAATACTCTGTGTTTATTCTGCAAGGATTTGAAAACATAAATTTAAACTTTTGAGGACATTTATTCGCTTACAATATTGAAACTAATTCTGTCACCTATTCGAAAAACTTATTTTATTCACACCAGTTTAAATATTAAAATCTATGAAATTTCGGAGAAAACAAATACATATATGTTTAATATACTTCAAATACATGAATACAAGAAGGACTTTAATTAATAATATGCAATACAAATATTTTAATGCATTAAAGTCTGTGACAATAAGGGTTAAATAAATAAATTTGTAAACACTACATAAACACATACATTAATTATTTAATTAATTGATTAATTTATATTATTTAAATGAGAATTGTTTCTGATGCATTAGTAGGTATTCATCTTATGCAAAGATAACTAATTATAAAGAATGTATATAAAATTGTATTTATAACATGTTAAAAACATTTTAATATATTTAACTAAAAATATGTTGTTATATATTTTTTTATTTTACAGTTTCAATAATATATAAGTTCCGTTATCCTTTTTAGGTCTTTATGCATTTTGAGCAGCAAGCACCGTATAGCAATTAAATATCTTTGCGTCATTTTTAATGTTAATGCTTTCCAGAATTAATTTCTTTATGATTTCTTTATGATTTAAAACAATTATTTATTGAATTTAAGCTCATTTAAACAATTAGTATTGATTCTCGTCAATCAACATTAAGCACATTGATTGATTTAAACAACGGGCTCAACTCAGAGTGAAACTAAATTAAGTAACCTGTCAACAAACAGTTTTCAACTAATTGTAATATAAGAGTACTTTAAAAAACATACACACATACCTTTATTGACTTTAGAACAAAATGAAAAGAGCTTTACAAAAAGTATGTCTTCCTTTACTAAATTGGTATCATCATGTTTCCACTAAAACTATTTAGGTGTTTCATTGAATTCTAACTATTAATAAAGGAACAACTTTAAATAAGACATTTCTTACATCAAAATATACACAATTACAATATTTGTAAGACGTGTAACATTGTAAAATAATTCACAGCTATCGAGAAATAATAAATTAATTGAAACATTTACGGAAAATTAAAATGAGTGTAATTTGAATGTGACACCTATGAAACCGAGCTTATATCCGATAAATGACAAAATTGTATCACAGACTTCAGTTCAACACTCGTCAGGACTATTCTTTCCAAAATATAGACATTATTTTAATATGCGAAACATGTTTCACGTATATTACATTTAATATCCATAGTAACGTTAACATTTTATTATAAATAATCGAGTTAGCATGAAATATATACTACGAGACATGATACTATATGCAATTAAATTCATGACCCAATTACTGAATAACATTTTCCAAAAATGTGAACTAGCCTGATTTTGCATATATATATATAAATTAGATTCAGTTTACTTCTAATTAATTACTAAATAAAATTTATTTGAATATATCAATCAGTTGTGAGAAGTTGATGGAAAATAGGAAAGTGGCAATAATGACTGATCTCCGACTCTGGGCTGGTTGGATTACTATCAAGATTGTAAGAAGCAAATAAATTTCCTCATAAATAAATAATACTTGTTTATTTAAGATTTTACCTAGCCTGCTTGCAGAGTAAATACAGAGAGTATTAACCACCCGACTAGACTGAGTACCTACAGATTAGGGATCATTAGATAGAATGAACTGTCCCAGTGTCTGCGGCAAGAAGGTGTGATTTAGCATTTTCGGTGTTTCACGTCGCTGCTAAGACTACATAATTCATTCAATCGTGACAAGCAAGCTAGGGTTGACCTCTCTCAGCATCCGAATAGGAATTAATCAGCTTTTGTCCTCTTCTCGTCAACAATTATGGATTCATCTTCAAGCATCCCCATTATAAACAGATAAGAAGGGGTGGGGCTTACTTCAATATGGTGTCCATCCATCTCTTCATCGGTCCTTCGTCTTTATACTGTAAGCACTCGATTTGGCTCAGTTTTACACTCGCCAAGGTTTATTAGAGGCTATGCTCATGTATACTTTTTTATTTATTCATTTTTTCGTGCTCTTCACAGCAATGTATAACATTATTTGGATTAAATTTGACTGCTACATACATACATACATGTCATTTTGCTTCAAAATACATTTAGAAATATTTCACCTGCTTCGTAGTCCATCATAAATTCATTTTACTGAAAATCTTTTTAGAAAACTAAATGTACGGATTTCTACCTTAGAACTATAATGGAACGTAAACAACAACAACAACATATATATATTTAAAACTTAGTTGTGCTTGAGGAAGCCACATATTGATGCATACGTGGATACATTCAGGTATGTTAAATTGATGTGATCACTGGGACTGTAAAAGTAAGCCAAGTAAAACAATCTCACTAATTGGTCACAATATAAAATGAACATTTTATCGCTGATAGATTATTAACTTTATCTATTTTGCCTAATCCACTTTTAGATTTATATGCCATAAAACAAGGCTTCAGAAATATAAATGGTTCCACTATATATTTAATACAATACTTACAGTTGTAATACGTTTTCTAAGCATTTAATTATTCATTTGAAATGTTTATCTACGTTTATAAAAATTATTCACATATTATTATCTTTGCATATATTATATATTTCCCAGATAATAGTAAAACGATTGATTATGCATATTTAAAACTCGCTTTCATCGGTAATCGATTTAAATAGAATTTTATTTCTCTACTAGTTTATAATCCATCTATTTTAATTGACTTTGACCAGATAAATGACTTGAAAGTTCACTGAACGAAACATATTATTTCAATTTATGTATAAATATCTAATATGTATATGTAAATTATAAATAGTCTCACAAAAAATAAATATTTCAGCTAGCCATAAATTGGATGATTTTTACGTTTCAATAAATTGTCATTAATATTGCATGACAATACCTATTATAATATTCAAATAAATAATTTACGTTTAAATAGGTTCCACAAAAGTTACATTAATGAAAGAAATGAATATAGTTATTTTCAATTAGCCATCTAATAGATAAGGCCTCTCAACTCTAGCCCAATATTTATGTTATTCTATAGAATTTATTACAAAAATAAAAACAACATCAAACTATTTCTGGCAACCCAATCCTCCCTCTACACATATGGAAATGGAAATCTTTATCCTATCATTAAAAAGTATTAATTCATTCATGCGCTTGTACATATTTTGGTATATTTTGGTCGCCCATAATCTTTTGAAAGAGGGGAAAAAACCGATGGAATTTTTCTATAATTTATGTAGCGAGATATTTTGTTTATCTGTGGATATAATCTATCGATTTCATAAATAAATCATTGCATAAATAAAGTTAAACTATATAAAATATATAAAAGTATCCGAAAAGCAATATCCTAAGCATTGGAACCGACCGTATTTTATCTTATTTACTAATAAAATAATATTAATAAAATCATCACATAGATTTCCTGTTTTGCTATGTTTGTTAATATAATCTGGTAAAAAGGAAGCATTTTTAATAATATAATAGCAGGTATTAATTTCGATAATAAAATGATAAGAAATGATATTTCATTCAAATAATCCGATATAAAAGAAATTTACAAATGATGAAATATAACTAAAATAATTGTTTATGACACTAGCAGTAATGAGAATTCATTAAATTAAACTTTTAGTTATTTACACATAAACGGGGTGTGACTTGACAAGAGTAGATATCAAAGTTGTGTTTCATACAATAGTTTGGATATTCCAAAGAGAAATAGGGCAACTCTTAGCTGCGGCTTAATTTCGATTTTCGATTTTAGGGAAAATTCTGTTACTTTAATAATTTTAACAAAAATTTGACCATGGTAATATACTTTAATTTATAAGACTCTTAGCACAACACTGTGATGCATACAATACAAGATAAATATTTAATCTTTTTAAAAACTGAACGTATTAGGGATATAAGGAGTTAAAAAAAGACACGAAAGAACGAACAGACTTTAGTTAATATGCGTTCTAATTATTTTGTATTCATTGGGAAAAAATAATTTTCAATAAATTTGTCTTCATTAAAGTCCAACACGGATGAAGTCATTATATACGTTTTCTTTGCTTATAAGTATACTGCCACTGCCGAACAAAGCCTTCTATATAGGACGTTGAGTATAAGAATTGTTGCTTTTGTCCCTGGAAATTAGTTTCACTTAGTCCTATAATATACTTGTCATGCAGGAAGCTATACCTTGGAGATTTAAAAAATAGCAATGATAAATTTCTTTGAAACATGTGATCTGTATAATAATATGCTCCAAGGAAATGGTATGTTATACTAAGAGCGACGAAGCTAACCTCGGTTTATAACATGTTGATGATTTATTTTTAAATGTTATTATGCATATAAAAATATCGCACGCAATGATAAATTTTCCATTTTAATGTATATTGAGAAATATTCATACATATAATAATATGTGCATCATTGAATATAACGTACACAGTTTCACTTTCATTATATTGGAAACTAAAGAAACAATTTCTAAACGTTTTGAAATCTATCAACTTTTTTAGAATCGAACTAAAGCGCCTAACTAAAACTGACTATGTACATTATAATGCAAAAAACTGATTCCTTTAAAGCGACATGTAATTATCGATTTCATTTTGAAGTACCGTTTAGAAAAAATTACATTTCTTATATGAAAGAAGTGTCTATAATGTTTGCCAATATCCTCGGTGAATGAACCTCTTATTAAAGATGTGTGCGATAGGTGTACAGACTTCCTTCGTTTAGGTTCTCAAGACATGGATTTTGTAAAAACTACCTCTATTTACGGAGAAAATGAGCAATATAACAATTTGATTTAATCCCTAATACAATAGGCTACACGTTGGATTTCTTTGACTTAAGTCCACACAAATTGCCTTTCTATACTTATATTGAGAAAATACTTCCATTTATAACCAAATCTTTATTTTATAATCTGCCCATTAATGCGTAAACCCAAAAAAGTATTTTGTACCCCAAAGAATCATGTTCACCTGTATAATGTTGGACTTTTCATTCATTATTTATGTATTCTTGAAATAATTCTAGAATTTCTATTTCTCTTACAAACATCGGAATTACACAGCGAAAGCAATGTTGGCCTTAAATTTATAATATAGAAATCTAAAAGATAGACAGCGATTGAAGAGGAAAAAACTTAGTCGTATTCAATGTTTTTAAATTAATTAATTAGAGGCAGGAATGCGTTTGGCGCAATACTCAGATAACCAACCGTCCATAGCTGGATTAGAAGGCTTGCTTGACCTCAAGAGTTGCAACTAATCTATTCATGACCGTAATTTATTAATTTCAAAATATTTCAATTTCCTGCTCTGTAATCAAGCTCTGTTGTGTGTACAATGCAGATAATTATAAAACAATATATTTAACTTTTTGCGCAAATAATTTGAATATACCAAGTTAACTAAAACATATATTGTATCACCTACTACTTATATAATATACAGTCTCCCAATTTATGCTGAGCTTAAAAGTACACATACGTGCTCCAGTTCATTCAATAAACTATATCAACTTACCATTTCTTTGTAGGTATAGACATTATCAGTGAGTCAATATGAATTGGGAAGTGACCAGTCAATTTAAATCCAGATTATCTTCATTTCAGGCATCACTTCTCTCCCTTAGTGCGGGCATAAATAATACTAAGCGGATGATGACAACTCTAATTAAGAGTTACTGCCTTAATTACCTTTCACTTCCGGACAATATATAGCACCTTTGCCTGCCCAAATATATAAGCTATCATTTCATTATAATATTCTTAGAAAAAGTATAGGTAAGCAAGTCGCGTAATTCATATATGTAACATTCTGCTGGAAAATATTATTTGATCTTAATCATTTTGCGATCTTGCGAATGAATATTACCTTAAAATAAGTCCCAGCTAGCGCGCTATGGATATAAATCTTGATATATTTTACCCATGGAGATACTTTAAATTAGCAATTTCTTGTGATACCTTGCTTCGTTGAGAATAACTTTAATATAACACGCATCTTGCTAAAACAAATATGCGTTTAAAATGACTGTAACTGCATCAACAGTTTAATATAAATAATACATTGTGTAATTCTGTGAATCCAAATCTTCCCCAAACTGGCACGTGGCAGGACGAAGGAAGACCTAGGAATCAAAGCGCTCTGTCCTATAAAGAATTAGTGAACGGGTTAATTCTAACTATATTTCTGAGTTATTCCATTACATGTTTCTTTCTTGGGGATATGTAAGTCTCTCGGAACCTAGCTTCCTTATGCATTCATTTCCAATTCCAGCTGTCTACGTTTCTTATATTTTGTTCCTCTTACAGAGTCCTGCACTCACTCCTACACTGCACTCAATTGGAGTGACTATTTATATTAATGTAAAACGCATCTAATCAACAAATGCTTCTATGTATTTTTTGGTGCTCGTATTATACAGGATGTGTGTGTTTTCAGTAACGAGTTGATATGTTAGAATCTCTCCTCTTCAATCTCTGCTATAGCGTAAGAAGCGTGTTTTGGATGTTTCTAGTTGAAAGTATTCTATACAGAATAGAGTGATAAAGGTATATATAACGAACGTCACTTTTTATTTACATTTTAGAATTCAACCGGTGTGAACAGTTTGAATTTGAGACCTAAACAATTAAGTGATGTCACCTAGCATACATCATATATAAGGTATAATTATACATCCAAAGAATTTTTTTATATCACTTTTTTCTATAAATAAATTAACCTATTTCTTGTTATTACCCCACAACATTGTTAGAAAAACATAATTGCAAACATATACATTGATTGGAACTATACAGCAGAATATCATTTGTAAACTTATACATTGTAAGTAAGCAAATATATGCAAATATCACTTCCGATGGCTTCAACAGTACAGATGATAAACTCCACTGTCATCTTGTACGCTTTACCTGTCTTGTCATCTTTTAACTCTTTCGTCATAACTATACATTATTAAATTAATGTCAAACTGTACACTTTAAACGCATGATTATAGGCAGATATTCAACTGCAAGAGCTGGCGAATTAATAAATGCGACATTTGCAGCATACAGGTGCTACTGACTGCTTCGATTACTTATTTATAAACTTTAATTAATATGATTTGATTACCTAAATATATATTTGGCAAAATAAATTAGCAACTTCAAGTTCTCCAAAACAGTTCAGATATTGTATTATTTGCTCAATTATGAAAGTTCATTCAATTGTAAAGCTCTTAATTTAAGAATAAAATAGATTTCAATCCCATTTTAAGTATTATTTATCAATACTTAACATATGCATTTGTTATCGATTCATTTCCAAAACCATTTTTATGTATAATATTGTTTATTCAATTTTAATATACGTGAATAAGTAACTTTTTCCGTAAAATGATAATGTCACAAAGTTATCAGTATCTATACTTAACCAATACTTATTGCCGACACTATACGAATACTACTCTGTAAAGAAAATAAGTGAAAGCAAATTAATGAACCAAAGAAGACTTTTTTTCTCTCTACAAGGCAAGTGTTATATATTATCCAGGAGTTAGGCACCCTTCGGTGCGGTTTAGAAGTCAGTTCCAACAAGAAAATGAAAGGGGAGAATCCGCTAAAAAGCTTAATCTAAGTGGATCTACATATATGTAAAGGAATATCAGACCTGAAGAAAAGGTTTATTGGCAGACGCTATTCTCAGCGAAGTATAGTACAGAAAATATTATAAGGGAGCTAGTTACATTATGAGCAATTTATGAAAAGATTCACGCAGGGGATCTCACATCGCAGACTGCTACACTGTGGCTTTCTTTAAGTGACTACTTGACCAGAAAAAAGATAATGTAAGCAGGTCTGTGAGAGTTTAAAGTAGACATCAGGTTCAGACACTTTCGCGGATCACTGGATAAAGTCTGCTGTGTATAATACTGCTCTTGTAAACACGTGAAAATCGTGAATTATCGAGTATAGATTTGGACACTTTGGTCGTTTGAATGTAAAATGTCAAAAGTATGGTACACTCTTTTCAATGTCGGAATTTTAAAATACACACTACAAAGTTTTATTTAACAACACAGAAATGATTAACTAATGTATTTCGTATGAAGCAATTTTGTTAAGTACATGTATATTTTGATCAAGTATATCCAGCGAATGTGGAATATCACATATATTTATTTCACTAAAATTAACGTTTACCATATACATTTGTTTATGCTTGTAATAATTATAATATATTTTGGTCTATATAAATATATTTTCTTTTTGGCAAGACTTTTCTATTCTTGCAAATTAGGAAGAGATATTTTGCCATGTAAACATGTGGAATGCCACTGACCATACAGCATGCCACTATCCATGCGGCATGTCACTATCCATACGGCATCCACTATCCATTCGGCAAGTCACTATCCATTCGACATCCACTATCCATGTGGCATCCACTATCCATGTGGCATCCACTATCAATTCGGCAAGTCACTATCCATTCGACATCCACTATCCATGTGGCATCCACTATCCATGTGGCATCCAATATCCATGTGGCAAGTCACTATCCTTGCGGCAAGTCACTATCCATACGGCATGCTACAATCCATGAGACATCCACTATCCATGTGGCATCCACTATCCATGTGGCATCCACTATCCATACGGAATCCACTATCCATACGGCATGTCACTATCCATGCGGCATGTTACTATCCATACGGCATGTCACTATCCATGCGGCATGTTACTATCCATACGGCATGTCACTATCCATGCGGCATGTTACTATCCATACGGCATGTCACTATCCATGCGGCATGTTACTATCCATACGGCATGTCACTATCCATGCGGCATGTTA
>JAYRBW010105335.1:0-18948 GCA_036023295.1 Invenusta paracnida
TTCATAATTATGTTGAGATTATAATAATAAATATTGCTGTAAAAACAATTGTTAATATTTTAAAAATTTAACTCGTTCGGGTTCAGTTACTTTAGGCCCACCCTGTAGTATAATAGCATATATAGTAGTACAACCACTGCATGTTTTTGTGCATATGTGCATTTTCTGTCTTTTGTTGAATAATTGCGTGAAAATCCAAAATTTCTCAGAAATCTGTGTAGAAATAGCAAATTTTGTCACACTCATTTTTTTTGTATATAACAGCTTACAACATTGCTCTCTATATTAATGAGCAAACAGACTAGCTCTTTTGTTTGCTGTTAGACAAGGGCAGTATTAATTATTTAAGGAAATGGTTGGTGGTTCTTGTAAGGTATCTTAATGAAAAACAACCTCATACAGACTTTTTTTCTTCATTGGATGAACTTAGCAATGCCACAGCTCAGGGGTTTGCTGATGTTGTAAAGAGTCAGCTGCAGTCTCAAGAAATTCCAGTGATAAATTGTTTAGCTGTGATGTCTGATAGTGCAAATGTTATGAGAGCAGAGAAAGGTGGTGTTATTGCAAAACTGAGAGAACATGTGCCAAATATACTTGAACATGTCAGGAACTTTTGGACATGGATCAATTGAAATTTCTGTGACATGTGTCTTCAAGGTGGCTACAGATTTTTGATGTTCTCTCTTGTTTCCTTGAGTTGTATTCAGCTTTGAAAAAGTTTTTTGCTGAATTACCACCTTCAGAGAGTAAAAAGAAAAGAGTACAATATATCTTTTCAGCACTCAATTCACCAGATACGATTGTTTATCTATAGTTTATATTCTATGCCCTGAATCCATTAAAGCAGTTTTTTTCAATCTTCAGAAGCTATAATTTATTCATTATATTCCAATATGATTCAGCTGATCACACCAATTCTCCAGTGTTTCATTAAAGCAGATATTATTGTCAGTTTTACAGACCTAAAAAACATTTAGTTATCTTGCATAAGCAGCAGCTAAAACACTCAGAACTTCTGATAAGTGAAGCTTCCAGAAACTCTCTCCAAAATGACCACTTGACTGCTTCACAAATTGCCTTGTTTTATAATGTTCTTTGAATGTTCTATACAGAGCTGGTGATGTCTTTAGTGCATTAGCTACCAACAGGACGCCTTCTACTCCATTCTTACCAATTTATTGACCCATCCAAAAAACATGATGTCAACAAAAAATATGTTATGTACACAGCAAAAAAACTGGGAGCTGCTTATGACAATGACTTCTTAAAGCTTCAGTGGCGCCAGTATTTTCCATGACAATCATTCTGATGTCAACAACATTCCAAACGTTTGGGCTACTAGTGATTAAAATATTTTACACCAATTGGCTCGTCATACTCTAGTTTTGCTGCTGCACGGAAATGCCAACACTGAAAGACTTATGAGTTGGCTGAAAGGTTTGGTCACTGATGACTGCCACCGTTTACAAGATCCTTCCTTAAACAAACTTTTGTACATAGCGTAAAATATCACCTTGTATCTTGCAAAATATGGAGCTCTTTTTTTGCATCAATAATAATCTGTGCCTACTTGAAGAAATAGAGAGAGTTAATTGTAAACGAAAAAAATCGAAAAGTAGCTGAAGAAAGAGAAAAGAAGGAGGTGGAAAACGTCATAGAGAAGAAAATGGGAGGCTGAAGACCTTGCTTCAAAGAAAAGATGTTTAGCTGAGGAATATCTTGTTGAAACTTAAACATTGATGACTGAAGTATCAGAAATCTTGTTGAGCAAGTGTGCTGATCAAACAAATAAAACAAAAACAATAGAATTAACAACATTGCCCTATTTTAAAACACTACCTGTTTCAATGCATATTCTTATGTTTATTGTGGAAATAAGCAACTACATGTCTTGATTATAACTGAGTAATGTACTACGTTAATTACAATTATCTTATGTGATTACAGCGTTTGTTATATTTACCTTAATCGTTTTTAAATTACTCTTTTTATTATTTGCTTGTAATATCGAGATTATTTTCTTTATTCTAAGATAATTGCTAGTATTATTTGTTCTCTATTTTAATTGGATATTATTATAATCCTACAATTACTAGTATTATTATATCGTTTCCCTTGGCATCACATGTATGTCATACTTACTTTAAAATTTGTATTAACCAATGTGTATTTGATATGTATATATGTTTATACACACAATACGTTCAATTTTACACACTTTTTGAACAATTTCTTTTGCTTTTACTGTATTTTTTCGGAAAAATTGATAAGTACTTGAGTATATATACATAATTGTAAACAGGAACACATTTGATAAAAAAAGTGAAAATGTGATTCTAGAAATGTTATTTTTAACTGTATGTATAATTTGTGCCTTATTATTAATCTTAAAAAAGTTGGTGCACATTTTTGATATTTCGTTTTCTTTGCAGATAATTTAATACAATTTTGTGTTTTATGTAATACTTGAATCTAGAGATCGATTTGTATTGGTTTAGAACCTGCACGTTTTTAATTGCCCTGTGCAGAAATTACGAAAATGCATGGTAGCATCACTGTTTCTCTCTCTCTCTCTCTCTTAATAGATAATCCATATACTCTAGTTAGTTTTATAATATTTTAAGGTCAAAACTCTTATTTTATATTTTAAACAAATATTATGTATATTTCCTTGAAAATTTAAAAATGATTGAAAGCTACAATTTTTAAAATATTGATATATTCTTAACTAACTTTTATGTTATTTCTACTTCTCAAAGGAATAATTATACATAGGTTAGTCATTAATATTGCTTTTATCCTATTAAAAATATTATTATATTTTTGTCCTGAAAATACTTCTGAAGTACATAATCAGCAAAAACTTTTGTCAATATAAATATACCCTAAAATAACCAAGGTTAACTTCATTAATTAAAAGAATTCTGTGCAGAATGCTATAAATTTGGCTACATAGATTTTTAATCATATTATCAGTTTAAATATTGAATATACCTGCAACTTTATATTAATTATATTCTTGATATATACATCTTTGAATAAGTTTTTGCACATAATCCAGCTAGAAAGAAATACATTATAACAAAAATATGAATGTTTTCAATTTCTTGTTAAATTTATTATATACATTATATAAATATTGAATATAATATATGTACAGGGAGTATTTCCTTTCAGAAGGGTTGTATATTTTTTCAGGCTACAAAATTATTAATCTATGGCCTAAGATGTATCCTAACTAATAAAATAGTTGCAGTTAGTCTAGTATTTTTTTAATTGTTACAGTAAATTAATTTAGTTCAATAATTTCTCTACTTTTAAAACAATACATCAGTACTTTTGCACAGATATTCTTTGAATTAAATTAATATTACAGTTAATATGGGGTATATCTTTATTAAAAATGGACTATATAATAAGTAAATAATGTGATTATTTATAATTATTTTGTATTTAATTTTAACATTTTCAAGATCTGACTTCTTACTATCTTTCTTAAAAAGGATTATTGAATAATTCATTACAGGCATGCTAACAGAAACAGTTTAAACTGATTTAAATGAATGAATCACAAGAGATGATTCCAAAAGCTCTTACTCTTACATAAAATATATTTTTAAGGCACGAAAAATAGCAGGCTAAGTTTTTTAGAATACTTATAAAGTTGTAATATATTTCTAACAATTATATTTTCCTTATAAAAAGAGGTTTTTTAACTTCTTACATTTTTGGGTACATTCAGCTGGACTCTTTACTTATACAAAAATAAGCAGATGACATATAACTGCATAAATTTTAACAATATAAAATTATTTTTTAGAATATATAACCTCTATAAGTTAAAAATTTATATAATCCTTTGAATAATTGACTAGCAGCTCTTCTTAATAACATCTTTTGAGAATAATGGTTAAACATCTTACAACATTGTACAAAAGAAGATGTGGCCTCTTGCTTTTCCTTTCCTCAAAAAGTCATTATAAGGTTATTTGCATACTATCACATTACAAAATCTATTAAGATATTTATGTTTACTTTGAAACATTTTTTTACCAGTTGTAATCTCACTCAATGTGTAATGTATAAGTATGCATTATTTATCAAGATACAATTTGAAACAAATAATAATGCCACTACAGACAGTTAGTTATTGAGTAATGATATTAGATAATTTAGGCTAGATTAATTAAATCTAGAAAAAGCTCATAGACGTTTGTTAATCATAAGATTATGGTTATTGTTAAAAATATACAAATTGATGTGTTGCTTTTGTTATTTAAATAATTAGAAATATGCTATTATATAAAGTGTAAACAATCACATATATAACTGGTGGATTATTTATTGTACCTGATGAAGAGACAATGGTGTCTCAAAATGTTTTTAAATTTATTGCAGATTGTTGTCACTTTTTTGTGGCATACTCTGTGAAACTTATATATATATATATATAATTATGTTTTAAAACACTTTAATCGGTATATAAAAATAATTACAATATTTTAAGTTTCTAAATAACAAGTGATAGATATTAGATGCTACTACAGGCAATAAATGACAAAATTTATTTTGCATAACCAGATGAAATGCCCAAGTGGAATTAGATTATATGTATTGTACAATTAATTATATTCATCTGTTTTCTTATAGTGCTGCTTCACAAGCTAATTGGCTTTTATAGTTGTTAATTTGTGTTAAAATAATCCAAATAAAAGACATAGTATTATTAAGGGCATGGCTATTGAGATGTTGGCAGGCTAATGAGTTAAAAGAATTAGAATGATCAATTATGTAAGAGTGAACATATTAAATGGTTTGACTAATATGAATAGATTTGAAAATATTACATGTAATAGAGCACACAGCAGATTGTATAAACTATTACATTATATCAAAAGTAATATGTTCTTATTATTTTAATAAATCATGTTACTCATCTAATGATCAGATGGTTGGTAGTCATCTTTGACATTTAGTTCCTGGAATTATTCTTTACAATTTCTGTGTGTGTATCACAATTAAAATTGGGCTGTGTTTTCATTCGTGCAACAACAAAATTGTTTCTTTTCAACTAATTTAGACTGCTTATTTGAAAGTTTTTCAATATGAATAATTGAATCAAACAATGTCTAAACAAATATTCTATATATATCACATAATTCTAGGTACATATATATGAAACCTTTAATGCAAAAAAGAGCTTTTTAGAGCTTGGCTGTTGCACAGCTTATGCTTTTTCATTTTTGCATATATACATGATATGATCTGATTTTAAAAGTGATAATAAGTAAACCAGTTATTATATTTTAAAATCTACATGAATTTTGGATTATGTTTCCAATATCATCCTTGAATTTCAAAAAGGTTTTATATAATTTTTATTGGAAATCTTCATGACCACTGAAATTCAAAATATCACTACAGTCACAACTACTTTTTTCACATCTGGAATTGGGTTTGTATTTCATGTATAACTTCTCGGCAAATACTTCTAATAAAACTACGTCTATTATCAATATATTTTCACTTGATACTTGGTCTTCTGTTTATTAAATGTAATCATTTAAAAATAATATAACAAATGTATTATTGTGTTAAATGTTTTCTTTTCTTTTGTTTATATCATAAACATGTTTATTTATTTTTTATTTACTGTTTACTGAAATATGTTAATTTTAATCATGACTTATATGAGACATAAAACAACTTTAAACATGTTTTTATTTTGATTGTTACTTAATAAAATTATTAAATAATTACCAGGATGCATTATGAAATGACAAGTTTATGAATATTATTAATATGTAAGTAAGTTATTAGTTATATTTTTATTTTAAAAATACGAGTTTGAACCATAACTTTTTAATAATAACATCAACTAGATATGTACTCTAAGAAATTAAGTTAATAAACATTTAAAATTGGACCACTGGTAATTTATCGTTTTTTTAATTTCAACTACAATAATGTTACTATGACAGTCAATATTACTATTGATATTAATTACTTAACAAAGCCTAAAATGAAGCAAACAAAAAAACCGATAAACTTATGGCAGTCTAATTTTGTGTTTGATTTTCTTAAATTGCAGATGTAGTTAAAAATATTGTTTACTAAAAACATAGTCTTTGGAAATGTTGTATACATTAGTTAATATTACCGACTATATTCATTTTCTTGGTTGTTATTATTAGATGAAAAGCAAATTATTATTAAGCTAAGAGCACTAAAGATATGTTTTTTTTTCAGTCAAAATATGTTACCGAGTGTATGGATGAGATTAAAAATGAACTGAAGCAAGATAATCTCTCTGTGAAAGCAAATGCAATCAACAAGTTGACTTATGTAAGGAAGCTTTTATTTATACATGTATATATTAATACAATACAAGCCAATATCCCATTATTGTTTTATTCATTGTGTTAATATCTTCTATTTTAGTTACAAATGCTTGGCTATGATATCAGTTGGGCAGCATTTAACGTAATAGAGGTTATGAGCTCAACTAAATTCACTTACAAGGTAGGAATAGTACACACGAGTATTCACATAGATGTTATATTGCAATGATTTTTTTTATGTAGTCACATCAAATTGTATAACATTTAATTAATTAGTCGCCATAGGCTTAAACTAAAAAATCGATGATTAGCTCAATTCTACAGAGAATGGTAGCCAAGTAGGTTGGACTCCTGCCTTTGAATCTGTAGCAAGCTCGAACTCGGGTACATACTCTTGAATTTAACAAACCGATTTGCACTGCAGCATTGAGCCAATTATCGATTGATTAGTTTAAGCCTATGGTAACTAATATATTAATATTTATATACATATAAATACCCGGTAAAGCGTGTATATAATTTACCCTATATTACAATGTTAAAGTGTATTATTTGTTATTTAAAGAGAATTGGATATCTAGCAGCTTCGCAGAGTTTTCATGATGAAACAGATGTTCTTATGTTGACAACAAATTTAGTTCGAAAGGTGGGTTCTGCAAATACTATTATTCTCTCTTAGTTACATAAGTTAGCCATTTAGTTTAATGTATCTTTTTCTAAATATTCTCTTCGTTCATATGTATGTTTTGTTTCTGAAAGGTTATAGGGACTACTTTAGTTTCAGTTATATATATATATATTAATGTTAAGTTGTATCGTTTGTTTAAATGTCTCTAAAACCTTATTTTATCATACTTAAATGTTTAATTTCAGGACTTGAGTAGTCCTAATATCTATGATGCTGGTACTGCACTATCGGGTCTTTCATGTTTTATGACTTTGGATTTAGCCCGAGATTTGTCCAACGATATTATGACTCTAGTAAGAACGCGTTCATTAATATTTTTCCCTTTATTTATATTTAAAGAAAATGCATTCATTTAGTATGTATTCAGCGTAAACTAATCTGTCACCCTCCCATAAAGTTGTTAATAACAAATATATCAAATCTCGTCCCTTGTGATTTCATTTTTTATAAGCTTGTATGCACATTATTTATAACTGCGTATTATTGACTATGCTTTAGTACTTAGATTATAACAATAAAATATGTTCACTACAACATAATGACTTTTCTGTTACACATTAATTGCTGACATTTGTTATACGAGTATAAAGCATATAAAAAACTAAAAAGATATAAAATCGTTGTACAAAATGTTAGAAAGTAATTAGGAACTACAGGAAAATAATTTTTAATTTTTCTTTAATTCGAATGAAACAATAAATGTTTTATATATGTAGTCTGTTTTTCTTTAAGGTTTGATATTCAAATTTAGCTTAATCAAAGAAGCATAAATAGTATTTATGTAAGATACATAAAATTGCATTTTTTATAAAATAATGATTTGTAAATATTTAAGATATCAAAATGTTTTTGTTTACTATGCTTTAATAATAAATAAAACACAAATTTTATTATCCTTCACCACTAGATGTCTTCTACAAAACCCTATCTTCGTAAGAAAGCCGTCCTCCTTATGTACAAAGTCTTCCTGAAGTTTCCTGACGCTTTACGACCCGCCTTTCCTCGGTTAAAAGAGAAGCTGGATGACCCAGATCCTGGTAAATAACATTTTTAGATTTAAAACTTGCATATATGTGTTACTTTATAATTTCTTTCTTTTCATATTTACTGATATATATCTCCTAATTTATAATCGTATAATTTTGGATTGTATGAAACATGTTTACCAATTTTTTGACCTAGGATAATAACGAAGAAGTATATCTCATTCGGGTGTTATATTATTATGTATTAAGTGTTAAATACATAAAAGCATACTGCTTAATAGATTATTACTTATTATTAAAAATATAAATTGATAATATATAAAAATGTTTTTTATATCGTATAACAAAAGTGACTATAAGTAAATACATTATTACAAATAGAGCGCTTCATATTTCGTTCTTGCACCATTTTATTGCCGCGTTTATGCTTTTCAGGCGTACAATCAGCCGCTGTCAATGTTATATGTGAACTTGCCAGAAAGAATCCTAAGAACTATCTCTCATTGGCTCCACTCTTCTTTAAACTTATGACCAGTTCTTCCAATAACTGGGTGCTAATTAAGATCATAAAGCTCGTGAGTATTCCTTCGAATTTTATTTCTTCATCAGTAATCATCGCTGAAATTTGTGTATTCATACTAATTTCTATATTTAGTGATTTTTTTTTTAGGAATATATTATATATATATATATGACTATGGTAATTTAACTTACTCGATGAATTTGGTTTTCATTAAAATATGTTAAACTATAATGTAAATATGCAGTGAAATTAATTTTTAGAATTTTCGTAACCATGTTGGATTAAAATTTAGAAATTTTCCGTCATATTTTACAATAATTTCTTTCAAATCATCCCAATTCCACATAATATATCACACATTCTTTAATATTGAATTCAATATTAATGTTGTACATTATATTATTATGCTTACAGCAATATAATAAGTTACGTTCGATTAAAGTATTTGGAAGTTCAAGATTAACCACTTCTTAAATAATTTTTTACATAATCAAATATAATCAGATAAATAAAATTATTTAATACGAGTATATTGTCGTGTATCGATATAACGGAGTGATATATCTATAGACTAATTTTAAAATACACAAATGTCATGCATGTTGGTTTTTTATTGATACATATTTTATATTTTCTTGTGTAACACTTCCCCTATGTACCCTAAATATACGGAGCCCAATTTTTTTACGTAACTGTTCTGTGATTATAAATTCTATAGATATGCATAATATATATTTGTACTGTTCCCATTTGTATATTTTTGTATGACTTGTAGTTTGGCGCGTTGACCCCATTAGAACCAAGACTTGGAAAAAAGTTGATCGAACCTCTCACAACTCTCATTCACAGGTAAGAGCGTTCATACATTTTATACATTTTATACCAAGCCCATAGAAACTGGCTTTGGGTACGGCTACCATGGTTTTATCGTTAAGTTATTCCAGATTTTGTATGCTTTGTAAACCAAAAATGTATGTGTACATATTTGTTCGTTACGAAATTGTGTGACTGTAAAATTCAACAGTAAATTTACTTATATTATTTTAGATATTATAAATTTTTAAATACTTATTTTCAGCTATTTATAAAGGCATTGTATTCAAAAAATTAATTTTAGTTATATTTTCTAGTATTGTTTACCTTATAAGATTACTAAGTGTTACTAATATCATTAATTTAATATATTTTTATCTTGAATTACAATATTTTTATAAAATTGGATCGGCTATTTGCTTATAAATTCGTCTACGCCTACTTTTTTGCTTATAGTACATCGGCTATGTCTCTTTTGTACGAGTGCATCAATACAGTCATCGCTGGTAAGTAATTATTCTAAATATGTTCCTATTTTCAATATGTACTTTTATCTTTTGAACGACTGCGTGTTATATCAATCAATGCATTTATTTAACATTTTAGTAACATTAACTTTAACATTCTCGTCTAAATTTGATCTATTAACCATATTGTGAATGAATTTTTGTATTGTATATTAATATAATATGTATTGTTTATTTTAAGAAGTTAAAGTGTAGTTGTTATCAAATAGCATTAAATTAATAACACTAATAGTCCTCTCTTTAAAAGAGTATTTATTGAACACTAATAGAATATTGGGATAGAAGTATTTTTTAATTTTCTGTAATTACTTCACTATACAAATGTATATTATTTTATGTAACTATATGTTTACGTTTCATAATACTTACAATTTTTCTAAAGTTATTATTTTGTTTCGTTTTTAATAACTCATTTCATTTTATAGTTTATTAACTATACATATACCTATATATATGTAATACGAATTATGTCTAGTTTGGTGTAAGTTTTGGTATTTTGATTTTTTTCTTTTTATTTAAAGCATTTACTGGTCTGAATAAAAATACGTTCACAATTTTTTGTACATTTAATGACTGTTCTATCAAATGAAAAATATGTGTTGTAAATTAGTTTTACAAAACATTTCTGATTTTATTTCATTGTATTTATTAATGTCTAGCAAATATTAAAGAATTGTTCACAATTTTTACTGATATTTAAGTTTTTAATTTTATTACGTCATTAGTGATGATGATCAAGCTATTTGTTATGCTTATTTTCACTACTGTTACTTCACATCATACTAATTAATTGCTTTATTATCTCATTTTGCAGTGCCTCCTCATTTCATTTTATCGTTTATTTATTATTTTATCGCGTTGGCCCACGTGGTGCTGGTGATATCCTATTATTTTCCGTTGTTTTCCTCTCATTTTACAGTCTTGATATCTATATCTTCAGGCATTCCTGATCACACCGCCTCCATACAGGTAACTATATCTCCCCCCTCCCTGCCCAGTCCCTCACATCCCCATCGAGTTTATAATATTTTCCATCCTGTATATTTAATCATTGTGCCAGTTACTAACATATACTTATATTTTTATACAATACTACAATTTATCACTGTGTGGTGGGTCTATGGTTTGGGTATATATCATCTTTACTATAACCAAAGGCTTTACACATGAGGTGCAGCTATTTATACATCATAAAATAATTTTTTACTACTTACATATATATTTTTAAATTCATTTATGCTTTCCATTGGCAATCGATATGAGGCAAGCGTATTTACAATAAAACTACTGTAAAATAAGCTATTTTATACTTGAAATAATAATTTTGCAAACATTTTGATGACTTAAATTCTCACAGTTCTTTATATATATTTTTTTCATTTTTATCGATACTGATATAAAGATCAATAATATTTCCAAAATACATTTGAGGAAAAGTTTCGACTTAATTTTCTATCAGTTAAATCACATGACAACACTAGAATTGCTAAATGGCGCTGCTGCTTGAAATTGTTATAGATATATTTATTATTTGCATATTTTCTAAATTTTGCAAATATATGATGTATGAGCAAAAATCTATACGAATAACTGGTAACGAACACGTTACTGGATACATTTTTAGCCTTAAAGCATAATCTATATTTTGGAATTATACTATGTTTTAAAGAAAACACATTATGTATTAGATACTTATACCGTTTTATTCACCAAATCTATTATTCACCAAACTATTTAGGTGTATTTTTCATCTCATTCGCAATACATTATATATAATTAAATGGTCAATTTATAGATTTTGTTTAGTTACAACAACTGTTTGTTCTAACATTAGATACTATACCTACTTACATTCATACGTAGAATAATTTACTGTTATTTTATACTTATGAATCTATAGATTTTTTGTTCTATACAGTAAGTGTTTAGAATGATCATTGAATTGCACAATGAAATATAATATAACACCTCAACATATATCTATTTAGTATTTACTATTGTATTATTATTATACCATACTATTATATATTAAATATTAACACATTCCTTAACTACCACTAATTTTGAACAAACTCTAAGACTTATTAAATAATATATTTTAAACTTGTGAATTTATAATTCTTTCTAAATTGATTCTCTGTATAACAATTTCAAACCGCGACATTAGTTAATAGTTTATCGTGTAGAAACCTATTTCATTCTTTAAGAAATTACAGACTATGCTACTCTAACTGCAAGAAATGTAATGTAGTATTGATTTCTTGTTCAATTTGGTCTGCATTGGTGGAAATCGTGAAGAGGAACTCATAGCTATATTGTCTAATCAGATTTAAAATAATACTTCTGTTTAGCTGGAAGCTTTCCTTGATGTTATTTTTCTAGGTGTGTTAGAACTGTGTGTATGTTATTTATGTTCCTTATTTTTAACAGTTCAGGCACACTAGGAATGTTTCCTGCGTACAGTACTGTCTATCTAAATGTTTGTGTAACTTTCCCTTCTTGCTTTATCGATCCTTAGGTAATTCCCTAATTGATAGCGCAGTTGAAGCCGTTCTATTCTATAGTTTACTTAAGGTTAAGTCAAAAAATAATATAATAAATCGACGTTATTGTCTCTATCATTATATATCAATTTCTGAATAGATTCAGAATTTAGGATATTAACAAGCAGCTGTTGTTTTTATTATCATAGTATGAGAAATCTTTGATAGGCTATATTGATTATTTATTGATATAGCTTTTCACATTCTTAATAACAGTTTAAAGATTCATTTTAAAATTTTATAAATTCGTTTTAACACATTTTGGAAAATAATAAATTCGTCTTCACGAAAATGTAATTCTATTAAACACTATGTACAGTAGTAAATTATATTTA
Source organism: Invenusta paracnida (assembly GCA_036023295.1). NCBI lineage: Eukaryota > Metazoa > Platyhelminthes > Proseriata > Coelogynoporidae > Invenusta > Invenusta paracnida. Next base: position 12,757 of record JAYRBW010105335.1, read on the forward strand.
ATTATTTATGCAATTGTAAATTCACGTTAACAAAAAGAAATATATATCACAAAAAAACTATTCATTGTTATTAAAAATATATATATTATTTTCTGATCATATTAAGGACAATTATCTAAACAAATATTAATGAGCATAATTATATAAAAATTATATACAAAAAAGTCTACGGTTGAGTATAAATTAACCTTCTATGACTGTACCAACCAGAAATGCAGACATGTAACGCATAATTCGAGCACACTAATTGTGACATTTCTGAGCAGTGATGGTATTGAGGGCATCATTACCAACTCGTAAAAGTGTTCTGATACGCCATACTTCTAAAGTTAATTCCTCGTAGTGTCGATGTCTTTCGATATCCATAAGTTAATTTTGATTTTCTCCCAGTTGTCGTTTGACTGCAGCTTTAAAGCAAGAATGCGCCTGCTCCACCGGATTCAAAAGCGGACTGTATGGAGGCAGCATATGGAGATTCACTTGAACTTGCATCTCTTCTTAATGATTATTCATTCTCAAATGAGGTCGTGCACCATCATATATTATGTGAACTTGTTCGTTTTCAGGAAATACATTAGCATTTGGTATATTAGCTCATTCAGAAATTGCTGGAATGTCTCTAGTTGTATTGTAAACTTAATCGATTATGAATATGGCCAATATTTTAGTTTATAGCTAGTGTTAGATTGACATTTCGCCCTCTGTTACCTGCAATCTCTCGACGTATGGGTCTTCCCCTAAGAGCACGGCTTCTTGTGAATACGTTGAGTGTATATGCTGTAACAACATTCGTCAATATAATATACGATATTCTTCTGCGCTCCAAATTGATAACCATTGTACATACTCGCGTCGTCATTCGATAGAATTTATTGGAACCATCAGGCCAAAACAGCTCACCAGACAGAAAGAAAAGTAATAAATCATAAAAATATACAAAAGAAAAGAAAGGGTAACTATATAACAGGAAAGCCAACAAACTAGGATACACAAAAGACAAAGGAGAACAAATTCTATATCTGGAAAACACAAAAGTAAATCTTTCCAGAATAAACAATAACAACTAGCCAAAAAGAAACCAATACCTAAAGTGAAGGAGTTCCACCAAGTTATACTTGTACTTATAATACAGGCCTAGGAAATGAGAGGTATTAAGTCATGCCTGTAGTGGTTATATGTTAACTGAAGCCGTCATCCGTCATAAGTAGACTTAAAAGAGATAGAAAGTCTGCAGACTTCTGGGTGTATTGCGTTCAAACGGGACACTCGCTTATTTTCCAGTCGTCTTCGTTATTATTAGTAAAGCATCTAATATTCTTGAAACTGTTTGAACACATTATAGGTGGACAGTCTGGAAGTTGTCTACGGATTTCTTGTTAATACATTTCAATGTAAAAAAGGGATTATTTGCAACATATTGTTCAACAATATCTCTCACTTACTAAATTTAAAAATGAATCTTTAAACTGTTATCAAGAATGTGAAAAACTATACAATATTTATTTCTGTTCCATATTATTAGTAACTCGTGGATTTCATTAAAACCTTTAGCTGGTGATTTGATAGATACTTAGATATTCTTTTTATTTCATTGGTGTATGGGATTTTTTTGTCAAGATCAATTAATCAATCGTTATTATAATATATTGCTTTTATTCCATGCTAGATACCACACACTGGCAAACCAGTGAACTTTTATTATGTTTCTTCGAACACATATGCTATTTTTCGAATTAAGTGCACCAAAAGTATTATGAATGCTATAAAAAATAAATGTGCATTGATATTATTCTACAAAATATCATATTTAATGTCCAAGTATTTTTGAATATTCACGATTTGAATCGAGTCATCTTTCCATTTTATAGGTTCTACTTTTTATTTTAGTATTAAGTTTACTAAAAAAAAATATTTTGTTAATTTTATTTTACTGACTACGTAATTAATAACATTACTAATTATATTATTTATTATATTTAATACACATTAGAGATTATTTTTTTACTGTAAAAAGAGCAGGAAATGTTTAGATACATTAGTAATATTGTCATACTTATTGTCAATTTGTTTGTTTGTTATTCATAGTTTTTATTATACTTATCATACTAAATACTAATGAATTTATATGTTTTGGACAAATTATTTGCTACTAAAACCACGTGATTTCTATTATATTTTATCGCTAGCTAATCGAATGAAATGAGTTTTATATTCTAAATGCATTTAATTCGTGTTATTGACATGTTATCATTATTATCACTGAAATGATTGCATAAATTATTTCGTTTTCGAATATTGAATCGTTATATACAAATATTTTCTTACTACAGAAAATTGCATATTTTTAAAATTAAGGTATATTATATATTTTAAACATATTGTAATATCTAGCGCAAATTTTGTCTTTATACCTATAGGTTTCTATTCTATTTAGTTATTAATGTCTTGTTTTTTTAGCTTTGTGTCCAGAAATTGAGGATATTAATTGAAGACTCCGATCAGAACTGTAAGTTAATTGTTATTTAAAATACGTGCTTTAATATTTGTACAGTTAATTTCTATTTGAGACCTTTCAAAGTTATTTTTCAAGTGTTAATTACGAAAATTTTACTTATTTAAGTGTACTAAATAACTTAACTTAGTATATTTAAAAAATTTAATTCTGTTAGTTCGTTAAAATTATTATATTATTACGATAAACGAGTAAAATTACAATATTTTTATCACAATTTATCGACAATGAATAATATATCTATGCCAAATTTTATATAAATCACCATAACTTTTAAATGAAAAATACGCATTAAGTTCAGTTGTATTTTCCAAAATAATTCATAATAAGTTAGTACATCATGCTTATTCATATTAAAGCGTTTATTTACATGTTTCAACGTATAATTGCAATTTATGAAATCAAATTTATGTTTTCCTTATTGCATCCAGTGAAGTATCTGGGCCTCCTAGCAATGACGAAGATCCTGAAGACACACCCGAAAAGTGTACAAGCTCACAAGGATCTCATCCTTCAATGCTTAGACGACAAGGACGAATCGATCCGACTGCGCGCTCTTGATCTACTTTACGGCATGATTTCCAAGAAAAACCTCATGGAGATCGTAAAGAAATTGATGCTCCATATGGACAAAGCTGAGGGCTCACACTACCGTGACGAACTGTTAGTGAAAATTATTGAGATCTGCTGCCAGTCCAATTATCAATACATCACAAATTTTGAATGGTGTGTTCATTTATTTGTTCATTTTTAAATACCATATAATGATAATTTTATTGTGTATATAATTCCATCTTAATTGACATTTTCTATATCTATTCTCTTTGCGTCAGGTATGTCACGGTATTGGTGGAATTGACCCGTATTGAGGGGACCAAAAACGGTCAACTGATCGCCGCCCAAATGCTAGATGTGGCTATTCGAGTACAGGCGGTTCGACCCTTTGCTGTGAAACAAATGGTGTGTAAAACTTAAAGCAGATCATGATAGCTATTCATTAATTGACAACTAACTTGTAATTTGTAGTTAATTTTTGTTGATAATAGTAAGAGTAGTTTTAAGATATGTACGACTAATAGTTCGTATATAAAAAAGCATCTTAAAATATCAGGTAATGTAGATTGAATGCTATTTCACATAGCGTATGGTATACCAAGAAGGTTATGCACAAACTTTGTTTATTGTGTACGGTATTTATTTACTGCTCCATACAATTTCAGTAAATGTAACTAATTTTATATCTATTAAATCCAAAGAGGAAAATTGAATATTGCATAACTTTATTATGCTCTTGTTAAAGTTTGAGTCAGCATGCGATGTCATGCTATTAAAAGACTCAACAAGAAAAAGATTTTTCGCTTAGAGCAATAATATTCTCTTATAATATGCATAATGATTTGAAGAATTATAGTCATTTCCATTTTTACATACTTGAAATATTACTCAATATCAAACAACTTTAAACATATTTATTTTGCAGTGCGTAATCGATTTTATGTGTCAACCAATCTAAAATTCAAATGGGAAAGAAATCTAAATAATTAATGGTTTATTTCAAAATAGAATAATAAACAGCATGTTTGCTCTCTCAATTCAGGCGATTCTCTTGGAAAACTGTCAAACTCTGGTCAACAATGCTCGACAAAACGGTGTGTGTGAAGTACTTTATGCCGCTGCTTGGATTTGTGGAGAATTTGCCGAGTAAGTTAACTCACGTTCAGTCTACTTTGGCAGTGCAATTTATGGTTCAAGCATATTTAGATTTTGCTTTTGTATTCACGCTACATATATTTTTTAATATACATATATCTATGTATAAATATGCTGAACTTCATGTCATTTGCTTCAATTATATCATTGATTCTGCCTTTAGGCCTTTTAAATTAGCGCTCTAGACATTTTACAATTTAGACCGCTCTTTAGAATTTACATATATATTTTTTATCGGTAATTCGAAGTATAATTCCAGTGTGTATTTGTTGTATACCTAGCTTGATATTTCCATCATTTCGCAAACATTAATTCTTTAAATATTATAATATGTTGCTACTTAACTATGCATTTCGTTTAAGTACTGTTGTCATCCATTTATTAAACATTATTCAATTTTTGTATTCAACGTTTTAAATACATTTTCTAATTTTTGTGAAATTTTTAAATCTAAGTTTATACTGTACTTACATATCGATATTTTGAATTGAAATAAATTAAAGCACCCAATAAATGTGATATACAATAATAACAGTGAATAGTCTAATTTGATTAGTTGCTAAGACTTGTAAGGTGTCCTTTACTGTACAGTTTTACAGTATTTTGTTGGTTTCCTTTCAGACACCTGGTTGATCCCCGATCCACACTCCAGGCAATGCTTCGGCCGTCAGTCACCTCCTTGCCTGGCCACATACAGAGTGTCCTCGTACAAAATGTACTGAAGCTGTATACACAAATTATAAAGCGATGGGAGAGTCAACAAGAGACGGAAGCAGCGACTTCCACTGCAAGTGGCTCAGAGGGAGGCATAGGTGGGCCGGCCTCGAACCAGGAGGCGCGGGACATGACGAGTCTTCTGCTGGACAAAATGGCCATGTTTGTTCACAGTGCTGATCTAGAAGTTCAGGAGAGAGTAAGACTTGTGCACTTCTCAGTATCATAAAATAAATACAATATCGTATAATCTAATACTTTTAAAAGAAAAGTATAGTTATTTTTTAGTACCTATGTTATGATTGTAAATAAGATTTTTACCTGTGTAACAATAATTTATAGTACTTACATCTATTATTAATATATAGTAAAGGTTTGATTATATGTTATTATAAAATTTATTTTGTCTTTGGTCTAACCTCAAAAGATAAACTAGACGTAAATCAAGCTGAAATCGTAATCACTGTATTGATATAGATTTACAAGTTATAGATTACAATTTATGTCATTTTCACAGGTATATCATTAAATGACATACCTGTTTAATATTATGTGCGAATTTATGTTCATTTAAGTCGTCTTTTTTATTATACGGTTGCGTTTTCGATTTTTTTGTAAAATGTACACGCTATTAATTATGCTGATTTTTTAACCACTGTATCTTGCTTCTCACTAATTGATAATGTGATGAACATTATGTAGATATTAATTCAATTTTTTAAATTTATGCTCGTCGATATAATAAACGATAATATATATATATTCCGTTGTCTAAAATCTGTAGTGAGATTAGGTGCACACAGTGGTGGGACTAAGGCCCAAATTTCGGTAAATGCCCGAATTTGAAAAAGTTAGCCCGAATGCCCGATTAATAGTATTCTGGTCCGAATGTTAGCATTGTATTAATTTATAAAATGTGTGTTATATACATGTATGTTACTTACATATCTCATTTTAAATGTTTTTATTTCCTTATATTTTTATTTCCGTCAGAATCGAGTGACACTTCAGTTCACAATATACAATTGTCTATTAATTATTAACAGATTAGAAAGTTGTTATTTAAGTCTAGTATATTTGTATCAATATTTGTACATATGACAGTATTTGTACTACTCAAACAGAGGCATTGTCTTCTGTGCGCAAGTTTTTCTTTGCTGGTACATGGAAACTACAAACTTACCTTCCATTTGATCACAAATTCCTTGGTGCCTGCAAAATGCTTTCGCCAGATCATTACTATTAGAAATCGCCTT